>KZ118902.1:473-29810 GCA_002153405.1 Mycosphaerella populi pn0402 | reverse complement strand
AAAACTGTATTCATGATCAACCACCCAGGGCAATTTATAGGTCATCCTGCGCACAACTGATCTAGAAACGGACTTACTCGAGGATGAGCATGGACTGCGTCTGCAATATCTTGAATGGGGCTGATTGTCCCTGTGATATTAGAGGCATGGGGACAAGCCACCAATCTCGTCTTGTTTGAGAGAAGAGCTTTCAAGTCGCCTACATCACAGGTAGGATTCTGGGGATCGGAAGATGCCCACCATTTGACGGTCAAGCCAAGCCGCTCTGCAATCCTCACCCAGGGAGCCGTATTAGCTTCGTGGTTGAGTTTCGACAAAATTAACTCATCCCCAGCCTCGAATTTAAGAGCTGTTGAGAGATTATGAAGAAGTTGAGTCGTCGAAACACCAATGCTAATCTAGTTATAGTCCAATTGGTTAGTCCTGGCTTCAAGAGTAGTGAATATGATTACACTTACCTCTTCCGGCTTTGCATTGATAAATCTAGCTCCAGCCTCGTATCCTTTTGTAAATCCAGCAGTCGACGCTTGCGATATAGGATATGTAGCTCCGAGCTGTACGTTGGTGTTCAGCAAGTACGAACGGATTCTAGAACTCATGAGCAGGCAAAACACTTCTAAAATGAAAGTATTTGCTCACGATTCGACCACAGTTCCGAGAACCTGGCTGCCTCCTTCATTGTGTTAGACGTGATTTCTCCAAATTGTTGCTATCGAAGAGACAACTTTACCGGCATTGTCCATAAATACTTGCTTCTGCTGCAAGGCAGGAAAGGCAGATGCGGTGGCTTCCATATCAAACATATTGGGATTTGGCTAGTACGGATTCTCATGCGTTGAAGATATCAGAAGAGCAGGTTGTTGGCGATTAGGGACACGGATCTTCTTCGAGAGGGGTAACGTGGGGACAGTTGACAACGGACTTTGCTCCGGCCGAGTGCTTCTGCTTCTTTTCTGACGATATTGAACCTGTTCATGCTCATATTCTTGTCGATTTCAACTCTCTCAGTGTCCGTGATGGGGTGGGAGAAACACGCGCAACCATGACTGTGCAACGCGCGTTCGAACTCTATCCTCCAAGGAAGATTAGGTGATCATCGATATCAAGACATTATAGAGTTCCAAAAACAATATTTACACAACATCCAGACAGATGCGCAAGCATGGATGCAAAAGAAATCCTATTTCGATCGGGTATATGTCGTAAGAAATCCAGGCCAGAGCCCATACACAAATGACGGAAGAAAGAAAGAAAATCGAACAACAAAAAGACACTCCGACAGAAATCGCTACCGCTAGACGCCGAAAGCATCGATGCAGACCAAAAGAACCCCACCAAAATGTCACTTCATTCACCTCGTTCGAGCGCCATTTACGCCTGGCCCACTGGCCGAAGCGTCATGCACAACGCAGAGCAGGTACTTACGGTCAGGGACGACAACGATCTCATGTTTTTTAGTTCGCATGCGCAGAAGTTTGACTTCCCCATCCTCGTCTCGGTCATAACTAGGCGTATCGCGATCTTCTTCTCGAGGGGTGGATGTGGCGTTGCCGTAGGTCTCGTAGCTACCATCTAATACCGTAGAAGATCCATCACTCTTGTTTTGCGGAACGGGGTTTGACAGTGAGATTCCGAGAGCAGAGGCGCTCGAGACAAAGGCAAATATGTGCGCAGCCAGCGTCTCGGCTTGTGAAGGTTGGTATGTAGAAGGGGCGTTGGGGGCAGATTCTGTGGCAGTCGAATCGGAGGGTTGCAAGGGCGAGGCAGGGTCGCTAGTTGATGAAGCAGCTTGCGCTGGGCGGACTTGGCTGGGTTCTTGAGAAGCAAGCTGACCGGTGCTTTGAATGATCGAGCCGTCTTTGCGGGACAGGATCAGGGTAGATTGGACTCCGGGGCGGGAGGTGAGGTGGGAAAGAAGCGCGGTGACATGCTGGGGCACCTGCTGTGTACGCTATCCAGGCTATGTCAGATTTTGGGAAGGACAATTGAGAGGGCTCTTCTCATTTGCAGGCCTAGGACTCACCTGCGAATTGGCCATGGCTGGTTGTGGGAGGATGAGAAGGGTGAGCGTGGTCGGAACAGGAGGTTAATTGGAGTCGGTGAATCTCATGGCTTGCGCCGACTCCGGCTGATCGTCTGCAGGGCAGCTGCAAGCTTGCAATAGATAATGCTGATCCTTGTAGATATGCAGACTTGCTGCCATCAACCGGTTCCAAGTTGTGGTCAAGACCTCCAGGCCCAAAACAAAGATGACTAAGCCATCCACGGGTTGCAAATGGAGACATGGACAGTTCCTACTCACCTGCATAGCCATACGCTACTAGTTAGGTGATATCAGGATAACGAACTTGATTGATTGATTAGCAGTTCCTACATTAAGAACCCTATTTAATAGTGTGATTGATCTTAGGAGTGCATTTGTCAAGATCGTCGGTCTCCTAGTTAATGCGAAGGCGGAAAGAGGAAGCCAGCCTTGGTATTTACTGTTTTGAGCTGAGTTCTGGCAGCTATTCTAGATCAAAGAAAAACAGATCACATTGGATATACAGAACAAAAGTGGTATCGTCGGAAGAAGTATAAAAGTAGCAGGCATGAAGAAATGTCCAATAATCGAAAGAACATAACAACGTCGAAGGGAACGTTGGGAAAATGAAACGGTATGAAAGCGTAAAAGAGAGGAAAGAACAGGGAGAAAGCGTAACGGTATATTGCAAAGAAAGAAGTGCCCCAATAACTCCATAGAATTGATTGCTTATCGTCAATTTTAACGGGCGTTCCCACGAGTGTTCCGAAGAGAACTCGGTGTATCAAATCCACTGTGTTCACTGCTGTGAGAGGAACCCATCCAGCTATCAGGACGAGAAGCAGCACGGGTCGGATGATGATTGCTAGATGTCGCCGAGTGGAAGGATTGAGGAACCGCTGATTCGTGGAGGTCTACATTAGGTATATTTGGCCTTGCACCGGCGTTCAGAGCAGCCATAAGAGCGGCCTGGAGGACTTGGTTCTGTCGCTCTAGATTCGCGACTCGATCCTCGAGAAGCTGCGCAGCATCATTGCTGGGAGCCACGTGGTGACTGCTCACAGAATCACTAGACCGGAATGTAGATTGGGAGTATTGTGACGCAGGCGACATGGGTCGCTCTACGCTTTGACGGCCTTGGTATTGGGGCGTCATGGACCTGATCGGCGGCACGAGACGACTTCGTTGGTTACTAGTGCGTCCATCAACCGCATCATATCCACGGCGCATAGGTTGCACACGCTGGAAAGACTTCTTAGCCTGATTATGTGATCGCTTCGAACCAGTACTGGGCCCAAAGCATTCGTCATCAGACGATGCCAAAGGGGATCCTGGGTGGCTGGTCTCGTAAGATTCAGGAATACATTCACGAAGGAGGCTACTCCTAGAACTGTTGCTGCGGGATATCATAGAAGATCTGTGGCTTGATGGGTTGAAAGCCTGATCCAATGACTTGGGAGGCGCAGCCCCAGTAGGCGCAGTATAATTTCGATGGGTCGAACGTCCAGTGGCATATTGAGCTGGTGGATCCAACGGCAGAGCAGCAGATGGGGGAGGAGAAGGTAGACCGAACGGGAGATTCTTGCGATCAATGCGAGGGTTGATCTGAAGGCCTTTGCGCGCTGCGCGTTTGCCTAGGGGCTTAGTAGGAATTTGTTGACAAAGGATTGGCGAGTCAGCCAAGGGAAAGATATCAGAGGAACGATCATCGTGTCGGTCTGGAGGACTTTCAGGAAGACCACGCATGCGAGGTACATGGAAACTCGACGCACGTCTTCGCGGAGTGCTCTGCTCAGGTGATGTGGATTTGGGGCGCTCCGGCGTTGTGTGAAGGGAGGCATCAATGTCGCCTTTGCTGTCTTCAGTTCTGACATGCCCGAGAACCGTAGCAGGACGAGGGTCTGGTTCACGAGGTTCCTCTGGAATGGGAGAAGGTTGCGAAGCTTGGATGTTCAGAGCCTTCGAGCCAGAACGTACAGTCCGAATAGGTGTTTGTGATGTGGAGTCGGCAGGAACACCAAGACTATTTGGCTTGGGGACAGACGGCAAAGGTCTATTGGGTGCTGGAAGAGGAAATGCTTGTAGAGTGCCCATGGCAAGCGAGGACGGTCGTACTTTACTTTTCTTAGGCGCGGGGATGGATTTTGATGTCTTTGCGTCGGAACTAGGTTCAGTCAAAGTCCCAGAGGTACCCAAAGCCCCAGGGCAAGTTGGCTCATTTTGCTTCGAATGAGAGCTAACCGAAGATGACTGATCTGATTGTAGCTGATTCTGTGAAGGTGGTTTCTGTGTCTCTGCATCGAAGCAAACATCGGCCGATGTTGACGATGTTGGCTTAGGAACTGTTTGATAGCGAGGTGCTGAGGCTCTCCAAGTTTTTTTGCTTATATTTCGCGGTGGTGCTACATCAGGGAAAAGTTTGAGAGAGGGTGGAGGGTTTGCTGGGGGGTTGGGAGGATGATCAGGCTGCTGAGGCCGTTGATCGACGTTGTTGCTTCTTTCATGTCCAGCATTTTGTGTCTCTGACTTTCCGGCCTTCAAGGTAGCAGGCTCCTTTCCTGAGGTAGTAGTCGGATGAGAGTTTGTAATAGCTTTATCATCTTCATCGATGATTTGAAGGCTCGAACTAGACGAAGCTGACGGTCTTGGGTGATGGTCCTCTCGCGATCCGCTTTCTTGCGTTTCAGCTAAGGATGTGGAGGTAGATAGAGATATAGGCCAGTCATCACTTCTTTGGATATCCAACGATGACCTGTCTGATGTAATCGCAGACGCTCGTGGTGATGCAGCAGTCAGTTCCTCTTGGGTTCCGGCACCATTCGAGCCAGAGGGCTGATAAGGAGGCGGTGATGGATCATACTCAGACAGAGACACGGCAACATCAACCATAGATCCAAAGTCATCGAGGTCTAAAGAAGCTAAACGCCGTTTGGCGTAGCTGGTTCGCTCGTTGCCATTTTTGCTTTGTAGCCATGGCTGACCGATAGTTTCCACATCCCGTTTTTTCGATTTGGAAAGACTTCGATCCAGGCTGGTCTTGGGTTGATCAACACTGTCCCTCGATCGATTCGCTCCCTCTTTTGTCTTTGAAACAGGAAGCAGATAGCCTTCTCTTTGGAGAGCCTCGATCTGACGTTGGTGATCATCTGACTTAGATTTGGTCGATGGATCTTTCTTCTGACGTTGAGTGAAGTGTAGAAGGCGGCGATGAAGAGGCTTCAGTTGCTCCTTGAAGGGCTCTTTGGCCTGGGGGGACTCCACAGTAGGCAATGCCGTAGTGGTGTCGAGAGAAGTCGTCGAAGCATCTGCAGGTACATTCTGTGTCTGGAAGAAACGAACCAGATCTGATAAACTTTCGTTGCGAGAAGGTCTCTCAGCCATCCCAGCAGATCGAGCTTGATGACGAGCAACACTTCCCCGGGAAACTGTAGACTCTGGAGAGCCAGATACCGAGGAAGTCATACTGGAATGTCTGCGCTTATCAGGCTTCGAGGATTTGGGAGTCGGGTCACGTCGGCGAGTCGGAACAATGGGACTAGGTGCGACGGCACTGTCAGGTACTGAGTCCCAATGATGCATAAGGTGCATCAATTCCCCAGCTCTATGGCACACCTAGCCACTTGCATATGGAAGAGGGTCAATGTGGTACTTCAGGAGCAAGGAAAAGTCTTTTATTTGGTTAGTATTTCAAATAACCGGTAGCTAGAGAGGCAATTAGGCCTGCAGATAGCTCACCTAGACAGCAAGTTGGTACCAGAGGACTGGGCAGGCAGGGGGGATATAGCCGACAGCGGAAGGGAGAAACGACAGGTACTATGTACGAGATAAGCCACTATGTACAGAGATGGCAAACGTGATCGACACAATAGCAAGGATGTCGTTTCTAAGCGAATCTCAATAAGAGAACGAAATCATCTAAATAGTTCGTAAGAAGCGGCATGTAAGGCGCGGGGAGGGGAAGACGGATTGATTTAATAGTTCCAGGCATAGGAGCTATCGCCTCGACGGAGGAAGAGGGGCGCAAAGCCCGAGATGATCTGATGCAGGAGTAAGTTTGGGCCCACGGCAAGCAGATAGCCTGGAAAGCTGGTCAAAGGTGGAAAGGGCTTACAGTTGAGGCTAAAATCAGTAGTTCCATCTGGTGTCCACCATGTACACCGTCCACCCCCGCCGGCAACAAAGGGGCGAGTGGAGATGCATCCCAGGCTCAAGTGGCCTGTTCTCTGATTCGATATATGCCAGAGCCCTCCGGACTCCAGTCTGCTATGCTTCCGACTTTGCTGCGGCGGTTCAGAGAGGCGAAATATGACACGGCTGGTAGGATTGACAACCCTATTGCGGCCCCGTCTGGGCCCAGCACAAATGCAGGTCATGATTGGATCGTCGGCGGGGAGGGCGCACAATTGCTCTGTTGCTCTTCTGTGTGCAACCAGAATCGCATGGCGCTGCGAACTTGGCTATGGGAGCACAGCGTCTGTTGTGGAATTACACTTTGTGTGCGGGGAGTATTGTAGCATGTTCAGCTAACTGGCCAAAACCAGGCAAGGAGTCTCAGGCCCGACAGAATGGTTTAGTGCGCTCTGAGCGCCTCCAAGTAGGTTTGCGTCAGGATGTGAGGTGTCAGGTCACCCCGTTCACGCGCAGATCATGTTTCTGGCGATCCACGCGGGTACAGGCAGTAGATCGCGACGATGGGCCCCCGGGGATTGCTGCAAACTCGGGGGTCGGCGTAGGCTCAGCTAGCAATGGTGCAGTATACAATTATAGTTAGGCCAAACGGGCTCACCACAAACAAGAGAAAGGGCGAGAGCTGGTCAGGGGGGTTGTGGCAGGGATTATTTACAGATGTGCGCTATCGCCTCTGTCCTTGCATGAGATCCACCGCCTGTGCCACCCGTCGATAGATCTGTACTCCATACTCTATACTCCAGGGTCTATAGACTATACCTCGATGATTTCCTGATCTTTATTCTCCGCTGCACAGCATGATCGGCTGCAGAATCTCGCGGCTTGCATCCGCGCATCCGAGTATCGAGGATCTGAGGAATCATAAAGATACGAGATGTCCTCGCAAATCCAGGTTCTAGATTCCAGTCTAAGCCCCTTGGGACGTTGGGCCGTTTGAGCGCCACGGCTGTCAAACTGTCAAAGAAAAGACTCAAAAATTAGATCATCCTGGCAAACATGCGGCCTGAGCTCAAGGGAGATTAGAAATACTCGGGGGGATGAACCGCTCCAGGGTACTATACAAGCCACTACCTAGGTAGGTTTGGTGGCTGATTGGCTAGGATGTTCACAGATACATAACTGGATCATAGTCTCGGCCCTTGGCCTTGTACAATGTACAACCTCCATATTGGGGAACTTCGTTCTTTGTTACTAGCTCCCCCCCCACCCCAAAGCCATGCATAATAATACATAAGAACCCCTGTTTAGGCCCGACGGCACCGCTGCCATTCGTCGAGCTAAAGATTTCAAGCAACCCAGAATTAGGGATCGCCTATCAGTAGATTAACGCCCGGTGATGCAGATACTGTGATGCAGATGCTGTGATGCAGAAGAAAATCAAAACAAAACAAAGTAGATGACATGAAGGATCAAAGGATACGTGCCATGAGGAAGTCGAGGTTTAAGGGTAAAAAAAAAAGAAAGAGATAAGCCGAATGCTCGAACAGCTGCGCTCAAGCATGTTTAGACGGGATTTACAATAGGTAATCTGGAGCGAGATGGAAAAAGTTTTCTACCTCTTTCGCGGTTTGGGCCTAATGAAAGGGTCCGCATCTTTCTTTTTTCGCATTGGAGGCGGACGAGGTCTTGGTGGCACTGCGTTCGTGACCTAGATTGAACAAAAGGAAGTTAGTAAATCGGACAAGTGCCGGCAAGCGTTGTCATTACGAACCTGGGCGGCCTGAGCGGGTGGCACATTGCTTGCAGGGAGGCTAACCGGCTCATCGCGAGAAGGTTTGATGAGATCCTAGGAAATTTTGTGAGTGGATATACGTATTTCATGCTGCGCGAATAGATCTTACCGGAGGTGGATCAGGCGCTCTTGGGCCCTTCGGGGCGGAGGGTCGCGCTGGTGGAGTTTCAGTTCGGGGCCGCGATGCTTTAGGGCCGCCAGGAGCCTCGTCAGGACGCTTGCGCTTGTTTCCTGAGGTGTCTTCTGGCGCTGAGGTTGTCTGGATCACAGGGACTTGACGATCATGGCTGCCCACCTGGTTCTGGCGCCGGTGGTCTGAAATTTGTTTCTTAAGCTCCCGGAATTGGCGCTCTTCAAGCTTGATCCGGTCTTTTTGCTTCTTCGAGAGCTCGCCGGGGGTCTTGCAAGATAGCATCGTATGTCCAAACGCGCCACACTCAATGCAACGATCGGCGTCGCATCGCTTTTTCATGTGGCCTTTTGCACCGCAACGATGGCATTTCCCAAGAGCGACTTCTTTTGCATCCTCATTGTCACAGTTGGACGTGAAGTGATTGGCGCTGCCGCATACCGCACACGCTTTTGTTCGATCTAAGGAGTTAACGCCACCGGAACGGCCCTGGGGAGGGACAGACGTGGAAGAGTTGCGGGGCGCGGTTGGTGGAGGGGTGCTCACAGGCACTTGGGCCAAACGTGGATCAGCTGGAGTTGTGCCGGGGGTAGCAAGATCGGTAGCAGGAGGTGCTGGAGTGGGAGCAGGCGGCGCTTCAACTACGCTAGCATCGACCATTTCAACGTTCTTGTAACCTGAAAACTGAGGCCTCTCAAGCATTTGTGTGATGTTCCCTTCAGTATAAATCTTGCGACTGCGTGCATCCTGGATGAGATTGTTCCAGAACTGGCCCTGTTCTAGGGCCCGGGAATTACCCAGCACCCAGAGAGAAGACTTGGCACGAGTGAGACCAACGTTCATACGGCGAATATCAGCCAGGAAACCAATGCCCTTGTTAGAAGCACGGACACAAGAAAAAAGAATGATTTCACTTTCACGACCTTGGAACGCATCGGTAGTATTAAAGTCAACCCTCTTTAGAATATCCTCTCCATATCGATGTGCAAATTGTTGCTTGAGTTCTTTCAGCTGGCCTTTGTATGGAGTGATGACACCAATCTTTCCATCGAAATCGTATCCTTTGAAGTCAGTAAGTAGACGTTCATAAATCTGCATCGCAACTCGGATTTCAGCATAGTTGACCAAGGAGTGACCTTTGGTCGCGTTTTGGTGCATGCCTTGAACATCAAAGAAACGGTAAGGGCTGAGTAGTTCGCTTTGATGCCAAGGACGAGTCCGAAGTTTAGCCATGTCATTTCCATCCTGCAGTTTACCGTCGTAGAAAGACGTGCTCGGGAAGCGACTAATCTCTGGGTGCATACGATATTGGACATCGAGCAGATGCACATCCTTCGGGTGGTTCTTCTGCATGCGGACGAACAGACTTTGCTCGTACTGGAATTTGGAGGCCATCTTGGAGAGAACAGTGGGTGGCAGTTGCTTGGGGTCACCAACAAGGACACATTTGGAGCAGCCATATTTTAATGGGATGAGGGCGCTCAGCTCGATACATTGGGCAGCTTCATCAATGATGACAGTCTCAAACTCAACATTCATGCCTTGAAAGATCTCATGGCCAGAACCACTGAGGGTTGTGCAGATGACATGAGAACGGTCGATGATATCTTGTTGGATACGACGCTTGTTTAATTCAGCATTTCGAGCGGTTGATTGAACTTGATCTCGCGCTTTGTCGATTTCCGTGCTGAGTTGGGATCGCTTCTTCTTCAATAGTTCAAATTCTCGCTCTAATTCTTCGGGAGGAGGGAGTCCCTTTGCGCGGCAGTCGTCAAGGGTCGAACGAATCTCCTTAAACGAAGTATCGGTGCTCTTGTGCTCCTCGTACAGCTTCTGCATATCGACACCATTGCTCGAAGCTGGATTTTTGCTGAGAGTTTTGCTGACCATCTCGTCGAGCGTCACATCAAGTACATTTGCGTTGATTGCCTCACTTCTGCCAAGACGAACAACCGAGATAGTTTCCTCCCGGCCATGAATTGTTTTGACACCGGTTTTCAATCGCATGACAATCTCATCGACAGCAGCGTTACTAGGTGCACAGACCAGAATTTTACGAGAAAGGGGGCGGGAAGCAGTATTACCACCACTCGTTCCGATGGGGACGCCGACATTCCCGATATTCCCAAGGACGTTGCTCAATAGACTTCCGACCAGAGCAGTGATGGTTTTGGTCTTACCCGATCCGGGAGGTCCCTGGATAAGTGTGAAACCGTCGTTATCGATAGCAGACCGAATGGCTTTCGCTTGAGCGCGGTTGATAGTGTAATTATCCATGAAAGACTGCATTTTGGCGTCCGAGTAGGTGAGAATGGGGGATGGTTTGGCTAAGACAATTTCATCGGCAAGATCGTAGAACTGAAGGGCCATTAAAGCGCCGTATTCACGTTCGACGGGCACGAGCGAGGTAATCTTTGCCCCCCAGGCAGTGGAACCAGTTCCGATGGAAGAGGCGAATTTGTTTGTCCCAGCGGTTGGGTTCATACGATATGTGACTTCCTGCTTGTTGCCCTTTCTGTTGATGTGGGAAATACGAGCAAGTACATGGCCAGCACTGGAGTCCTGGGTGGGATTATTGGACGTCGAGAATAGAACCAGATCACCTTCGCTCAGGAAAAAATCTTTGCTGGGCAGGCCAAGTGGTTGAGTGCTGAACTCGATCCAGGAGTCGACATTCAAACGGGACATAACCTTGACTTCGAAAGGCCGGAACATTCCTTCATCCTTGGCCTGCTGGAAGCCTTGCCAGGCCTCAAGAACTAACAGGGGCTCAAATGTCTTCTGGTAATCCACAGCAGAACGAAACGTATTTGAAACCAGAGTATAGTCCATCTTATCCGAGGTGGGTGGAAGGTCACCAGTTGAAAAGAAATCCCAGGCTAAGATCGCATGATGCAAGTTAGACAGATCAGGAGTCAGTCGGGCCCGCATATCTCTCATTGACCGATTACGCTTGGTCTTCTTGACAGGCTGCTGGTGTAGCGACTGTTTCTTGCTTTGCTCGTAAGCGGCGACTGCTTCGGGTTTCTTCGACTTGGCGCCAAACAGTTCCTTATCAAGTTCATCTTCACTCGAGGAGTCAGAATCAGAACCAGACGAAACCATCATACTCTCTTCGGGGACTGCGTGATCTTTACCCTTAATACCTATACCTTTGAGGCCAGAGCCTTGCTCCGATGTCAGCTCGGCGACACCGCGGGCGGGCACATTCTTCTTCAGCCGCGCCAATGCCTCCAAATCTCGCTTCTTTTTGGCCTCTTTCTCACGCTCACGTTTCTCTCGGAACGAAAGGACGCTGCTGGCATCTTCTCGAGGGCGAGAGGGCACAGAGGCCTTGCTGGCAGGGGCCAACGTAGAGGGCAAACGGGGTCTGGTTGCTGTGGCGAACATCTTGGGCGTGGTGGTTTTGGCTTTGGCTTGCCCAGCAAGACGGTCTTTGTTGAGTTCGACAGAGCGAGAAAGTTCCAAAAGGTGAGAATCGGGGATGTCATCAAAGTCATCCTCGCTGGTACGAGAGGTGGCGGGGCTGGAAATTTCCGAGGACTTTGTGAACGCGGTGATGGAAGATTGTTTTTTGAGGGAAGCAGTGGAGGCCGTGACCACAGGCTTCTTGTAGTACGCCTCTAATGAACGCACCAATTCTGCCTTGTCGCGCTGGGTCAAAATCGTCTTGATGGTCCCATTTACTGCAACGCCCTCGATGAAACTGAGGGCGTCCGGCTGCACAGAGGTCACCTCCAAGCTTCCTAGTCTTCGCAACAGTTGAGCTACGAGGTTCACTAAGGTATTGGCCAAGTAGTCATCCTTAAGTCTAAGCCACTTGACCATCGCACTCATCGTCACAGTTGGGGGTTTGAGGAATATTTCAGATGCATCTTTCAGGGCATCCCCTGCTGCACCCGAGAATACACCATACTGGTTGAAGAGAAAATCTGCAAACTCAATCGTATCACGGCAGAACTCAAGCATTACGGATTTTTCGTTGCCTCGCATGTGCCATGCCTCGGTCTCGTCAAAGATCGTGGTCAATGCAAGCCAGAGAAATTCCCACAGCTTTTGTAGTGAAAGTACCTCCCGGCGATCTCTGAGATTGCGGGTGCGCAATATGCCCGTCTGGCTGTTACACAGAATTTCTACGATATCCCGACCAGTGTGGAGCATTCTGGGGGCTGGGGCAAAGGTCTTCATGTTGGAGATCCTTCGGAATGACCAGCTGAGGCCATACATGCAAGGCATAAAGTAAGAATCCAGTAGATATGAGATGGCATCTCGACGAGCAGATTGGCCGCTGACGTTCTTGATCATATCAACTGCGGCTTGATAGGTATTCAGGTCTGCAGCGAAGAGCGTAGATATCAAGGAGCACGTAGTGTCCTGGCTCTCGAAAAGTTTCTTGACGTGAGATGGGTCGAAATCTGCCAGTCGCTCAAGGATTTGGCAGGAGAGATGGGTTAAATTACCATAGATCATGTTGAATTTCGTCTTTTCCTGATTGCTTTCGCCTCTGGTCGGGAATTTCTCTAGACCCACGAGAGGCATGATTCCCAGCAGGGCGGAACGCGAGAGACCAAGGTTATCTTGGCGAAGATGCTTAATCACAGCATCCCAAAGACGTCCGGTGTATGTAGAAATACCGTGCGTGAGAGTACCATGCTTTAGAATGACTTCATAGTCGCTTTTCAACGATTGACATTCAAGTGCCAATGTGTTACGAACAACATCAAGGCACAAATTCACGATGCCCTCCTGCAGTCCTGCCTCGACAGAAAACGTCGGCGGCTCTAAAATGATATGTATGGTGTCCTCAAGAACTTCCATAGTTTCCTTGAGAACAACTCGCCCCACTGAACTGCGTTGTCCTTCAGACTCCGTAAAGAATAGCAAAGTGTGAAGAAGGCAACGCAAACCAACATGGAAACAGTGATAACGCGCCAGGTTTGGCAGTTTCGTGTCTTGAAAGCGTTTCAATAACGGTAGAGCCAAAGCTCGACAAGCCGATGGTTGATGGGCACCTTTGAGCGAGGAGAGGAAAGGAATCATCCATGACAGCATGTCTTTTAGTGGCGACTTCTCGTAAGGCTCACCGTCTGCTATCTGCATCAAGAAGGATTGGAACTGGGGGTTATGTAGGGTATGTTCAATGATTGCCTGTGGGGATATGGTTTGCATTGCATCCCAGAAATCGTTCGGAGCCTTTTCCAACATTGTTTGAATAGAGTTGAGAAGAAAGCGTAATCCAGGAGTAGGGATAGCAAGATGATCAACGGACAGACGGCAAGGATCTATCTCCAGCGCCCGTAGCTGATGGGTTATTTGCGTATTGTCTAGCTTTTTTGTGATGAGCTGCATTCCACGCCACAGGCGTTGCACAACCGCAAACTGCGGAGGCTGTGTTGATGCAGCTTGTAAGGCACTCAGAAGGCCATCTCGGATCGCCCAATCAAACTCTACGGCTGTGGGAGGACGAGAGTAGCGAGTCCATGTAGAGATAGCCCAAAAACTCCGGACCTGATTCGAGTCAAAGAGAAACCGAGTGACCGCAGGCACATAATCATTTATCTTGAGGCTTCGTTTCGTTTGAATGAGCTTGAAGGGTTCGTCGAATGACTGCTGGAGGATTTCTTCATTCTTCAGTATGGCTTCGCAGCTCAATGTCTCGAATATGGACAACAAAGCTGCCCGGTCCAGGACATTCAAGTGGATTTGCTGTGGGGGAACACTCTTGAGTTGTTTTTCTGCAGTAGACAAGTTGCGAGTGATGCGCTTGACATCTAGCTCATCGATTCGTTGCGAGAAGACCTCAATATCCTCTTCATCGTAGTCCGCCTTGAGTAAATCCATAAGCCAGGACTTCCCTGAGTAGTACTGCTTTATACAGAGGTCACATTTCTCCAAGGTGTCATCCAATTTTGTCAAGACCCATTTCTGAAGTTCCTCGACGCCATCCGCATCGTACGCGAGAATGCGCATACAAGAGAGGAATTTTTCTTTTCGAGCCTTCGCCTCGGCGATCAAGTCTTTGACACTTCTGCCTTTTTCATCAACCAGACTGGGGTCATCGTATTGGCCATAGTCATCGGCGCTTTGTCGCACACATAGAAGGTGGGTGCCATCAGGAAGGGCCTTAAGCTCTCTATAATAGAGACGTTCTAATTAGCCGCTGTTTGATTTTAAGCATTGGAATTATCATCAAACACCACTCACCCTATGGCATCCACAAACTCCATGCTTTTAGTTTCTGAGAGAGAGCGTCAAGCATCCAACCACGGAAATACCACGCATACTCAATTCTTAGATGTAGTCGCGCCTCGTGAATTTCGGAATCCAAGGACTGGAATCACGTCAGGCTGGGAGGAAGGAACCGTGAGAGATGGGAAATGACCAAGACCAGACGTCCTTCAAGCCCTCGGTATCGAGATACCAATGGATCCAGCCACTAAAATTGATCTGCTGGCTGCTGAAAAGCTCTTTATTCAAAGAGGCACGAGGTGACTTGTCGTCAAGGAATCCAGGTAGGATCGCCGGGAGAAGGGAATTTGCGATCCTAATTATTCTGAGGAGTTGGAATGAATGCGTCGAAATCGTTATTCGGTCACTTGATTACCGTCACAGAACCGAACAAAAGGGAAAGACCCAGTTGGACTGAAGACTTTCGATCCAACGAGTTGAGCAGCCAACGTTGCGGAAATAAATTGCCGTAACAAACGCGGGCAGGAGCGATATGGCTCTTCATTGGTCATGTTAAAAGGCGGTGAACTACCAGACGCGACGCGCCTTCAAACTCACTTTTACTACTTCGGGAAGACCCTGAACTATGTGAACAGCAGTCCAAGGTGTCAAGAGGGTGATTATGGTGATCAGAGAGAGCATTGTGCCAATGGTAATCAGCTATCTCTTATAGTGGGGTTCATGACGAGCTGTAAACCTTCCTTAACCTCCCTGTAGCTAGGACTAAGTCTTTGGAACTATCATCAGCCTGTTCCCTGATTACTTGACATAGATTGAATGGATCGGTCGACTTGGATGGCTTTGATATTTACAATGGACTATGTGATTAGAAAGTCTGCATTCGGTACTCTCCGCATGGAGATATGGAGAATCATACATGAATATCATTCCCGGCTTCTGCGGCCCTCCCCAGGAAGTCAGACTAAGACTCTCGCTATAGAACCCCCGCCTAGAATTGACCGGGGAGGTGGATCACACTAGAGGAAAGCCATCAAGTGCGGTTCAAACGCTTTTGTACAAGGCAAGAATCAGACTATGAAACATGTGAATCAAAAGGAAAGAATGCTGCGTCCAGAGTCAAAGCTCGATGAAGCAAAGAATGGGGAGGATAATAAAGGAACAAATAAACAGAAGGAGAATATGCGCCGCTCTTCCCACCAAATGTAGTATACCGAACGCCTGCTGTCTATCAGGGGAATATCAAGGCTTGTGAATGTAGTGAATGAAACAGATGATCAAGAGAACAAGGAAATTTCAAGGGTCGATTAGGACACCACGGCATATAGCTCATGAATATAGAAGGAAAACAGTAGAAAAAGGTGATAAAATGCGCAAGAAAAAAATTCATCACTGGTTGGTCATCGCAGCTGATCTGTGATGCCGCAGCAGCTTCTCAGATCATGTTATGGCCAAAATTTTGCTCATCCGGAGTTTGAAACGGATTTTGAGTGTGATGATTCACATGAGTCTGTTGATACTGCGCTTGCGAGTACTGAGCCTGCTGGTAATGGGGATGCTGGTATGAAGTCTGCTGGTTCATGTTATTGAAATCATTCGACTGCTCGAAAGAATGGCGAGTTCGCTCATGGGACCTGCGCACGTAATCCACTGACTGTGGTCGGGGATTTTGATCCAGACTGCCGGTGTAGTTTGTCCCGTTGCTTCCATTCTGGCTGCGAGCGTTGTGGCGGGTTGGCGCCATGCTTGGGGGGTAGAAAGGTCGGTCATCGTCCGGGATGGAAGGATCTTGTTTCATCGCGGGCTGGACCGGTTTTGCGAGTTCCGAGGAAGTTGCCGACTCGCTAGAGGCCGGGACTTTGGCCTCCTGCGCTTTTTTTACCAGGACCTCTGCAAGCTCATCTAGATTATCACGTTCATCTAGGTATTTGAATTTACCAAGCGTGACCTGCTCTCGGATGATATCCACATCCAGAGGGAAGAAAACCTTCTGGAAAGAATTATAGGCAAAGCGAGGAAGAAGAGCAATCATGACTGTCAAGAGCAGCACAACCCAGAAGCTGAAAGCTCCATAAACCTGCGCAGCGGAGTTGTAGAATGTAGATGACGCGGTAAAGGAAGAGTAAATGCCAGTCCAGGTGAAGATCAGCAAATTACTGATGGCATTGATGAGACAGGTAAACCAGTCCCAGCGGTAGGTGTTCATCATGACATAAAGATTACTGGCAATGACAGCGGAGGTGGCAACAAGAATTCCCATGCGACTGTTGTCGTTGATGCCACGGCCTGACGCGCTGGTGAAGTTGGCGACTCTGTAAAGCAGCCAAGGCATGAAAAAACAAATCACGGACTGGTACAAACCATCGGCCATGTACATCCTGTCTTAAGTTAGAAATGAGGTTATCATAATGGGGTTTTTTTCTAGCAACATACCAGAATTTGAGCTGTGACCATTCCTTGCGCTCGATTCCTCGCATGTAAAGCTGGGGCACCGCAAGGGACACCTTGTCATCCACATCCTGATCGAAAATACCCATAAAAATGACCGGCAAAGAAGTAAATGCCAAGTTAACCAAAACGATGTAGGTATAGTCAAAGAGGTAGGAACAATCAAACTGGTTGAATATGCAGTACCAGAAAAGAGCGAACGTCCATACCAAATTCTTGTAGAAGAAATTAGCAGTACATTCTCCTAGACGACGGTATGACCATCTTCCATGAACAAGGAGCAAGCGCTGAAGGAATCTGAATTGACCGATGGCATAATCTGATGACATCACGGCCTGGCGACCTTCTTCACCAGCAATACCAACACCCACGTCGGCTTCTTGGATCATAGCAACATCATTGGCTCCATCACCAATGGATAGCGCCATAATGTTAAGTCCATGACGAACCATGTTGACCACGGCAGCTTTCTGGGCTGGGCTAACACGGCAACAAAGAACCGACTTGCACTGCTTGCAAAGCAATAGGAATTTTTGTTTGAGTTCATCATCAAGCATGAGCTTGAGAGTATCACCATCGACCACGACAGCATGAGTACCTGCAGGGGGGGTGTGGTCCTCGCGGGCAGCAATGAGTTCTTCGTCGGAGCCAGTCATGTTGAAATGCATGAGATGTTTGTCAAGTTCCTTGTGTGCCGAGGCTACGTCACCAATATTCAAGACAAGAAGTTCCATGTCATTGTTGAGGAGGTTACATGAGAAACCAATGTTGATAGCAGTCTCGACTTTATCACCCGTCAAGACCCATAACTTGATTCCTGCATCGGCCAGGAGCTGGATTGTGTCTGGAACACCATCCTGCAGTCGATCCTCAATAGCGGTTCCGCCGATAAGCATCAGGTCTTGTTCAATTGCGCTGGAGACAGCTTCCAATTTCTCTTCACGGTTCTCGATTGCGGCGGCAGCGATATCGTGCTCCTTGTTCCACCTATGGTACTCATCTTCGTCCAAAAGCTTGTCAGCCACGCAAAGGGTACGCAAGCCTTCTTTAGCATATTCCTCCAGATGCTCGGCAGTTTTGCGGCGAAGCTCTTGTTGCTGACCACGGGCGAGACGAGAGTAGATGATGCTGTCAGCACCCTTACAGAACAAACGAATTGTTCCATCAGGCATGCGAACAATTGCACTCATTCGCTTTCGGGAAGAATTGAATTCGAGGGTGTTCAAGACGGTGTATGTGCGCTCCTGGCCCATAACGTTCAGGAGGAGGTCATCTCCGGACCGACCAAGGACAGTGAAGCCACAGTCGCGAGCAGTGCTTACTAGAGCAGCCTCATCCGGCGACTGAGCCTTGAATTCGATCTGCGGAGGATCACCAGGGGTATGCTCCGTGATGACTGAATGACAAAGAGCCAAAGCCAGCATGAAATGCTCCGCTGCTGCCTGTTGTTCTTCTCCAGACTGACCTTCAATATCGTCCACAAACTTTGGAGCGATGAAAGTGAGGTTCTCATCGCGCAGGTAAGGGTTGTCGTGAACGCGTCGAAGCCCTTGAAGCATTCGCTCGCCGTCAGCAACGATTTTAGCTCGAGCTTGGGCAACCTCTTCTTCGACATTTGCACCCTCACGGCGTCTCATGCCAACTTGTGCCTCGGTGTAAGCCTCGCCATAAGAGACTCCATTTATAGTCGCTTTTTTGAATTCCATAACATTCTGCGTCAATGTACCAGTCTTATCCGAAAAGATGTATTCCACTTGTCCGACGTCGTCCGAAATATTCCAGGATTTTGGAACACAATACAACCCAAGTCTCTCATAGTACATGTACAAATCACTATGAATGAAGACTGCCTGGATAGTGCGAACGATTTCCAAGGAGATATACAGGGAGATCGGAACCAAGTTCTGGAATAAGATGACAGCAGTCCAGAATGTGATGATGCCTGTCACTGGTGGCGTTTTCCCATAGGAGCCAAAGTCGAAGTATTGAAGCGACTCTCCTGACGATGCCCAGTTGATACCGTTGATGATACCTGCGATAAGGCACATAACGAACAAAATAAAGAAGTTGTAAATGACGTTCCAGTTCAAATCTTTTGCCAGGCGAGCACGTTTGGCAGGTGTCGCTCCAGAGTTGAGCATGATCTTGCTTTCGCCACCAGTGAAAACAACCACACCAAGAACCCACTCGGTACTGCGAAGAGAACAGCCACGAAGCAGAAGATTATTGATACTAATAGGTTCAACCATCTCTTCACGCGCGGCTTCCGGGTGAAGCGGATCTCGTTGTTCCCAACGAATAGCACCGTTGTATGCATAGAGATTGGGATGAGGGGGCTCACTTTCGATCTTGAACTCGGTTTTCTCGCAATCTCTGGCGTGTTTGACCTGACGGCCACAGTGGAGAGCCTGGCGGACCTTGAGGTTAGTTTCACCATCCAAGCCCTTAGTCTCCACGTAACAAGCACCATCAGGATCAGAGGTCGAGAGAATGACAATGTCGGCGGGAATGGGATCCTCGTTATACAATCGGACAAAGTCGCCCACTTGGAGACTCTTCCAGGCATCGCGTTTGAAACGGGCTGTACCCGGGGTATGTTTAGAATCATCCATAATGCTTCCCGCCTTCCTTGCTGGAGATACCATGCTTTCGCGTGCGGGACTCATCGGCGAAAGGAATTTGTCCTCCGTGTTATTCGAGATAGGCCAATCTTCACGAGCTTCGGGTCGGGGTGAAGGAACATCGGTCATCGGAATAGCCACCTCGCCAACCGCCAACGAGTTGCGGGTGGTGTATATCGACGCTCGAGGATCATTGGTTGTGCTAAAAGAGCCATGTCGCGTGTCTTCCAAGTCATCGCCGCTTTCTTTCTTGGCAAAAGTGGCTTTAAGTGACTTCCAGGCGGCAATAGTGCCTCGGGTAGAAGCTTTCTTGATGCGTCGCCAGAGTCCGATGTTGTCTTCTGTCGAATTCACGTTGTTCCACTCAATCAGTCGATATACAGCGGAATTGTTGACCTCCTGATCCGACACAGTTCGACCCCAATCTTCAATAGCGTCCTTGATAGCTGTAACCACGATAATGACGATCAGAGGGGTGGCGTTAAGACCGGGGTTATTGGCACCAAAAATGGGAAAGAACTAAGTCCAGATTAGCGTGATACCCTTTTTTTTGTTAGGGGTGAGGAGGGTGTACATTGAGGATAATAACAAAGAGGAAATAAATATTAGCAATGTTGTGGAATTGCAGCCAGACGTTCTTCGGGACGAAGGTCAAGGGGGTATATTTGGCAGTGCGAATCTTGTTTCTCGGATAAGTGAATTTTAATTGGCCCTCTTCATCGCGTTCAGAATCTGGGACCGGGATATTAAAGTAGATCGTTCTGTTCTGATCGCCAGAGGTCTGGTCGCCATTATTTGAAACATTATCGTTCGCATTGCTGATATTTGACTTGCGCTTCTCGTCTTTCAACTGCTGGCGTTTCTGGAACCGATCCATGATGGAAACTCGCTTTTTGACGCCGCCGGCACCGCCGGCTCGCGTGGTAGCCCATCGTTGACGCTTGGCGGTCGGCTTGGAGGTAGATATATTACTGGAAACTTCTTCGATAGGAGGAACAGGCTGATTGTATTCCCCTTCTTCGGGGAAGCGCACGGCGGGAGCCATTCAGACTGCTGGAGCACCCAAACGGGGCATACAACCACAGGCGCCGGATGTCGAGGATTCGGCTCGGAAGGGGGGAGAGGGAGCTCAGGCGTTTTCCAGCCAGATGATGAGCAGCCTCAGACAACCGAGTCCGATAGGTAGGACCTTTGTGTCACGGTAATCGTAGGGTCGAGACTCGAAATAGCATTTGGGCCCCCCAGGGTTCGCAAGCCGATGGAGGGAACAAAAGACGGCAAGGATGGTGGAAGATCCAAAACAAGGAAAAAGAATCACCCACGAGGGGCCATGCAAGAGGTGGGCGAAAGGGGGGGGGTGTTGAAGGAGGGAGATGGCGGAAGGGATCTTTTTTTTTCTCGAGGGGCCTGGATGAAGACGAGCCAGATTCCAGATTTGGGGGACTCGGGGGGGATGATATGAATTACGGTACCGTACGGGGCCCTGGGGCGACTTGACTACGGAAGGCCGGCAATACACCTGCTCGGGCGACCGTGGCCGGTACGTACCTAGTTAGTCAGTCAGTTACTGGCAGGTTCCGTGTTTGTAAGCTCCGGACCCTCGGAGGATGGCAGTATTGGTTCTTGATTCTGCCTATATGGGGACCTGGTTATGACTATGTATATATTCTCATAAATATCGGTATTCGCTACCGCATCGCTTAGACAAAATAGTTGAAACACAGTTCGACGATCAATGAGAGATGTCCTCTACCGGGTCTCATTTCCCCAGGTACTTCTGCTCTGATCCCGTACATCCGCAATTGATGGTAATCTACGGTAATCTTGGTACTGCCGATACCAGCCCCGTTCCGGCCTTCCAGCCTCTCCTGGTTCGAACATTCAATCTCTGACAAGTGGCAATGGGAGATCTTCTGCAGTCCGGTTGAACCATATATCACGGAACCTCGCGCGGTCGGATCACGCCTTATTGCCTGACAGCTATTTTTACGAGCCCGGGAAACACAGCCTGGTTGCATTATTATTACATGTCCCACGTTGTGCATGATGAATCACTCCCAGTCATTGGTTCTCGCGGGGGCTGCCAGCTTTGCACCGACGGACTCCATTGGCCGTCGTGTTGGCCCCCGCGCTGCATACTCCCCAGCTTACCGTGCATGTGGCAGCAGATATCGTCTCTGGACACCTTGAATGCCATCGCTTTGATGGCCTTACCCGCTGGGACCCTACTTTAAGCCGCTCGAGGCATAACGCAGCGCCCGGTATGTGTCGGCATGTCCATGCTCTCAAGCATCGAAAAGGCGAGCGGAGCATCTCAAACCAACGGGCACGGTACTACGATCCACCGCCGTCACGTTAGCTTTCGATCTACTTTGTATTCACGCCCTGGTGGAGTGTCAAGTACGACCCCAGACGCGTCCCTGAGAAGAGCCAAATACTCGCGTCAAAGGAAACGTGCGTTGATATGTGTCTTGGCAATACTGGCTATACTCCGTGTTCCGTAACCAGTATTATCTATCAATCATGGGAAATGCCCCTTATTTTTGTCTCCTGTCTTGGTTCAGAAGGTGGATCGCGCTCTTGGGAGGGGACGGATTCAGGAGTACGTGCTAATCTAACCTCGCCGGTCCATCCTGAGCGGGGCCCTTCGATGATCATTGCAGACTCATCAAAGGACTTTCCGACAATTCTGGATGTGATCGGTCTCCTGGGTCCCAGGGTAGCTTTGACCGTTCTGCCGGGATTGAGCATTCAAGAAAGAGAAGGATGAGGTGTCCAATTCAGCCGCGTAGGTCCAATCAAAATATGACAGTCCGTCGTCAGCCGGCCACGATCGACATCTAAAACGGGGCATTCGGGCTGACTCGCCAACAAATCGGCTTTGGCTATACTACCCCCTGACTTGTCCTCTAACGAACGGGTCGGACATGAAGGTCTGTTTTAGAGATTCTTTCTGGTAATCATCATCTCTAGATCTGGAGCCCAGACCACTCGTAGTACTCCGTACTCCGTAATCCGTAACTACTGGGTCGCACTTCTTTGGTGTCTATGAGTACTCCATGACTTTCTCTTATTAAATCACAGATCTAATAACTACTCCGTATACTCCGTATCCTTGTCTATACTCCGCAATCCATACTTCCTCGTCCAAAAGATGAAAAGTAAGAAGAATAAAGGGAAAAGTCATGTGACCGCGCGCCGCTCTCGTCTTTTCCACGCGACGCGGCGACATGGCCGACACCATCTCTCTGAAGAGGCAGCGTGCCACAATGAGTGGCCGGATCACGGATTTCTTCAATCGGCCGTCTTTCCCGACAGTCAACAAAGGAGGGACCCCGGAGAAGAAACGAGATCGCGAAACATCAGTTACTTCCTCGCCAGCATCGCCCCTCACAGAGCCCTCTTCGTCCTTCCTGGTTGAGTTTGCCTCCGACACCGACATATCCAAGAAGGATTCCAAAGAAAATACACACCTGCAGTCCAAGACATTTCCCACGCCACAAGTTGTCATTCCGCCGCAATCTGAGTCCGCGGTCGTACCGTCATCTTCTAGGAGTCAAAGCCTGCCATCCTCTCAGCGCATCATCAAAGATGGCAAGGAAGTTGTCATCAACTCCGATGGCGATGAGTCGGATGATTCTAACAGCTCATTTGAAGATCCCTCCCATTTCTTCACCTTCAAATCGGGATCAGTCGGCAAACGTATGGATACAAAGCCCTCAGCGACACGCCTACCCGCAAAGAAGTATAAAAATACTATGGACTCCTTGGTCATAGAGGCTGTCGATGACACAGAGGAGGAAGGGAAAGTTGCGAAAGCAAGAGCAGCTCTGTTGGCGCCACAGAGGGACGAGAGGGAAAATCGACCAAAGAAGTCAATCCTAGCGTCTGCTTTAGCTTTGGAGCGTGATGATGACGGGCCTAATGTCAAGAGGATTCTAGATGCTGTCCGGAGAACGGAGGCTCTTGACCACTCAAAAACGTGGAGGTTCTTGGATCATGCTCACTTGCCAAGAGAGTCTTCCAGATTTCCGGCAGGAGCAATCCCGCCTGGTTCTCCTTTAGCTGCTCTCCAAGGTATGTTGATTATGGAGTGGCGCTAAATAGCAAAGTAACTAACTTTGAATCAGACCCCGAGTCACGAGCTCACATACTTTTCGCCGGCATATTGGAGTATGCGGCGAAACTACAACGCCTTCCCGATGATGTCCTTCTGTGGCTTTTTCACTCAGGTTCGTTTTGACTGCATAGCATGTCTGCATTTCGCTCACCCAGAACAGTCTCTACCGAACCTCGCGATGATTCACGGCTTGCCTTCACTAGGATATTTTCGGTTTGTTGCACACGTGATATCTATTACGTCGTTATCCAAGTCTAACAATCATATAAGCAAACGTCCAGAGATCGGGTATCAAAACTTATCCGACCCGCTGATGTTGATATGTTGTTCAGAAACTTGGGGGCCAAGCCCGAAGCCTTGGATCCCTCACATCCAATTGTTGAAACATCAGAATGTACATCGTCAATTCTGCTGTTAGTACGTTTTGTCTAACATTTCCCAGATTCGTCCCATCATACTTCACCTAAGGTTAAAGAGGTTTTGCTCTCGATTCTCACCATGTTTGAAAAGTCTGCCAAGCTGTAAGTGCGGAACTTGTACAGGACCCGCCCATCGATACTAACCAGAGCATAGCTTTTCAATTGATACAAGGGCACACGCGACCCACATACTCATGCGGGTCGCGATAGACAGTTCTTTAAATTCAGACGTGATGATTCGGTCTGAATTACAAAAATGCCTCGGTGCTCTTTTGGAGAACGTGCCGCCCCCTGACATGGCCGAGATGGTATGGACTCTTCGTCAATGACAACACTGATTCAAGAGGCACCACTAATTGTTATAGGACCATCTCGTGTGTAGACCAGTCTTTGATACCGTGCATCAAGCTGAATTCCTAGGTTGTATGCTGGAGAGCATTCTGCCCACAACAAGCTATATCTCGCTGTTAAGATACCGCCTAGCTGTGGCGTTCCTACTTCAAACCCCTGGCCCACTCACCGAAGCACCAGTAGTCGTGGTCGATCTGGATCGTCTCACGTCCTTTTTAGTTCGTGACGCGCGTTTTCATGCCAAGACGCATCAGACCAACGATACCTATGATTACGGTGAATTGGCTGCAATCGCATCGCTCCTCGAAGTGGCGGTTAACTCATCTCTCTACGATTTGACGTCCCAGCAACCAGATGCAGCGGATGAATTCAACTCGGCCGTTGATAGGTTTGCGGCCCAAATCAAATTCATCTTCAGCTTCATCAAGGATACGGGCGCTTCTCATCTTAAACGCATGGTAGCGAAGGAGGCTCTGGAATATCTCTATTATCGAACCGTCTATTCTGTTCGATCCAAACCCGTGCCAAGAAAAACCTACTTCGAGGATCTTGGCAAGCCAAGGGACCGCAACATCAAGGATATGTTCCAAAAGCGGAACGAGTTGGTATTTCGCAGTCCTTCAAAGCTGAAAGCCTAACTCCTTTAGTGAGGCTCACGATTGCTTACGATTCATGATGAATGATATAATGTTACAGAGGATCCTGTCACAATACGCGTTTGCGTACTGGGGGGGAAATGACTTGCTTTCCCTCTTTGCATTGATAGGAATCATATGAACGCTCAGCGTAAAGACCAAATTCCAGCTCCAAAATTTGATGTGCAAGTAGAAAAATAAACAACTCCTCTAGACGGAGGTGACCGAGGCCTATAGTAAGAGCCCGAAAAACTTATTGAACATGAAACACCTGAAAGTAGACTTCGAAGAAAGACAGAAAATTTAGTCGTAAAAGCGCCGATTCTGGTTCTTTCCGAAAAGTGCCTCTCGCACCGCGGGGAGAGCATCGATCTCCAACAGTCGCAGACGCTCCTCAAAGGTGTTGTTAATCTCGATCTTGCCCTGGCCACCAACAACAACGACACCACCGGCACTGTTGTAAGGTAAGTTAGCTCCATTATACTCTCATCTCAAAGGGTCAACCGATTGGGCGTTGTTGATTGGGAAGACATACGATCCTTCTGGCAGTGGCTCTGACTCGTCCAGAGTCACAGTGGGCTCGTATCCGACGTTAGTTTTGAACTCCTTGGCAGCTTCCTGTGCCGCTTTCTTTGCAACATCGGAGTCTTGCTTTCTAGCTCGGAAATCGACTTTATCCTCGTTCAAAAAGTACAAGCCTTCCAGGATCAAACCCTTTAATGTAGCCTGGTACTTATTCTTGTCGTTTCCAGCCACATTTGTCACCTTATCACGAGCCTGCTCGAAGAGGTCATCGAGAAGCTCTTGGCGGCCACCCAGCACACGGAGACGAGTGCGATTGGAGAGAGTAGAGCGGGTGATCTGCTGTGACATGGCAGCCTGCTTGTGCTTCTTCTCGTAGAGGGTGTCGATGGCGGCGGTCTCCTGGCGGACTAGCTTGGATTTCTCGATGGCAAATTCCTCATCAGCCTTGAGCTGAATCTCACGGGCCTTCTCGAGAGCTTCTTGCCGGATGAAGGCGGTCATCTTGCGGAGCTCGCCCGCGACCTATTGTTCGGCAGGGATCAGCCCGCTGCTGCGGTCTCCGGGGGGAGGACAGATCCGGGCAACTCACCTGATCCTCCGACAGAGGGTGACTTTGCGACATGATGGCGGTCACTGAGAGGGATCGGAAGCAATGGGGAGGGCGGGTGGTACGTGGTGGGAGAGAGGATCGAATGACGTGGGGTTGATGGGAAGGGAGGAGGAGGTCGAAGGTCGAAATGACCAGAGCTCGGGATCTTGGCGTTGTCGCATCCGCATCCAGAACCTCCACCCCGTTTACACCCCCTCGTTCGACTCCCTTCGCCTTTGAACCTGCCCCCTTCCACCCCAGGGTACCTCCTTACGAGATTTACGGTCCTCCTCGAGCCATGGCACTTGTGTTCCGGTAGTTCCACGCGCAGCTACGGCCCTCTTCCCGCTGCTACGAGACAAAGAAGATGGGCAAACTAGGTGATTTGTCGCCACAGGGGAGCGTTGCGGTTAGTAGATCACGAAAATGGGTTGAACTGAAGTTGTTTGGTTAGCTGAGACGCATATCTTTAGGTTGGCATCTTTGTTGGGCTCGTGTCTACCAGTCTGCAGGCAATCGGCCTTACACTGCAGCGGAAATCTCACCTTCTCGAGGATGAGAAACACCCGTACGATGTGCGACGACCGCCGTATAAGCGCCGAAGATGGCAGCTCGGCATGGCCATGTTCGTGATATCCAATATAGTTGGGAGCACGATTCAAATTACAACACTCCCACTCCCGGTGCTTTCTACACTTCAAGCAGTCAGTCTTGCGGCCCTGGTCTCTCCCCTCAACTTGTGCAGCAGTACTAAATATAAACTATGCAGTCTGGTCTAGTATTTAATACCGTTTTCGCTACGCTGATCCTCGGCGAACCATTCACCCGTTATTCTTTTGCAGGCACGATTCTCGTCTGCGTCGGTGCGATATTGATCGCAACATTCGGTGCTATCGGAGAACCAGCCCATACCTTGAACCAACTCCTAGACCTCTTACAGCGGCGGTCATTCCTAGTTTGGATGTGCGCAACTTTCCTGGTAGCTGCGGGTATCCTAGTCGGTTCAAAGCTCTTGGAATATCTTCATCCCGGCTCTCGCGGCAAGCCTATTGCCGCTAGCCATTTCACACCGCATCTACAGAAACTCCAGAGCCGGATCAAGCTCTTCCGGGGCATGTGTTATGGCTCTGTGAGCGGGATCTTGTCAGCCCACTCGCTCCTGCTGGCTAAGTCAGCGGTGGAGCTGCTTGTCCGTACCATAGTGGACGGAGAAAATCAGTTTAATCGCTGGCAGTCTTGGTTGATCCTGCTGGGCATGATCGCGTTGGCTCTGACTCAGTTATTCTATCTACATCGTGGACTGAAGCTATGTAGTACCAGTGTCCTGTATCCTTTTGTCTTTTGCATCTACAACATTATCGCCATTCTCGATGGCCTGATCTACTTCCGGCAAGTCTCCCAACTCACAGGGTTCCACGCCGGTCTTATCGCCCTTGGGACGATCATTCTCTTAGTTGGTGTTCTTTGTCTTTCGTGGAGATTGGAAGATATCGATAATCATGCTGCTGTCACCGTTGTTGGACCTACTCAAACAGGCTTGGGGCCTGGCATGGCTGTCGTCGAGGAGCATTCACCATCATCATCTGGGCTGTTGGACGGCTGCGGCGACGAGGAAGCAGCCCCAGGGGAGCGAGAACCACTTCTGCGGGGCAGCACCCGATCTCGACGTTACTCCTTATACTCAAAAGCGCGAACTCCAAGCCTGCCTTTCCTCCCACCTATTGACCGTAGCGAGGCCGCAGACCTCAATGCGGCATCTATTTGGGCCGAACTTGACGAATCCGATTCAGATGTTAATCATACACACAAACGCTCTTCCTCCGACCGCCCACGGAGTTCCAGCAGCGGAGCTGCTTTAGAAGCACCAAAACAAGGTCTCGGCCGCCATTCCACGATAGGGCCGATCCCGTATCACAAGACTAGAGGCTCTCATCGAATTCGTGGACCAGTCTCTGAAAATCCATGGCGCAGCTCTTCAATGCCTTGGGCTGGGCTGCTTGGGTCCCAGGGTAAAAAGCGAAAATCATGGTTTGAGCCGTCGCTCAACGCTCAGGGGGCAGTCGGGTATGGCGCAATAACCCAAAGCCCAGGGCGACAGGAACCGAACGAAGGCAATCAACATCGTACGAGTCATCCTGTTTCTGGGTTTATTGCTGGCTCCAGGAGATCATTAGTAGGTGCTTGGCGAGCAAGTCAACAGTATTTATCACGATGGGCTAGCCCGCAGGCGGGCGAGAGCTCCGAGTCCAATCGCGAGGATGGTTCATCTTCTCCCCTTCTACCACACTCAGAAGTTTGTCTTCCAAGGTCAAGAGGCTTGCAAGATCCTGCCAGGGACGATTTAGAATCGTCACAGCCACCGTCGTCACTCTAAGAATGATTGGGGGGGTTAATTTCGACTATTCCATTTCTTTGCTTCTAGATATTTCCTAGTAATTCCGGGATATTGCCTATGTCTTAGTGTCCAGGGACGTTTGCGTTTTCACTCCACCGTGTACAGTATGGAGCAATGCCCCAGTATATATGCTTACTACCGAGGACTGATTTTTGACGAGCAGGCCAGGAACAAAAGATAGTCTTGGCTTCCAAGGTTGTTTACACCTCCCCCAGTTTTTTGTTGCTTTGAAGTCCTGTCACAGATACCAACCACCTAGTTTTTGATTTACTTGAATTATATAAGGAGTGACTAGGAGGGAAAGACGGGAAAATCTTTGCATATACGAATCATCTCGCCCTAATGTTGCTGTGCTTCCCGAATCGAAGGAAAAGAAATCAGAAATCTTCATTAGACCCAACCAGGCCTCCCAATAGACCCTGCATAGCCTTGTAATAAATGATCAACCCAACTTTCAATCTATGTCGATCTATCCTGTATGAGTCCTGACGTGCGGCAACTCTAATCTAGTCTCGCCGGGGAACGCTCCGCATGAGGACATCCGCGTTGGATCAAGCTATGCCCCACCATCTCGAAAGGGTAAAAGCATAATATCTAACCAGAAGGAGTAACATGGTTTGAAGAGAGCCCAGAGCAATGGATTCAATTATTTTGTATCCGCAGAGAGTGAGGAACGGCTCATGTAACCTAACTTGAATTCCCATAGCAATCGCTCCGAAGGGGTAAAGCCTTCGTAGGCTACAGTCGGAGAGGTAACAAGAAAATTTCCAACTATCTCGTACAAAAACACTGCTCCTAGGTAAAAGCAAAGCAAAACTATAGACGACGGCCACGTAACTAAGAAAGGCGGAAATACGAGGATTGCACAAAGAGTAAAGATAAAACATAGTTGAGATTAGACAGTGAATAGAGAAAATAGGATCAATAATGGTCGTATGAGATAAATAAAAAAGAGACGCAGAGGCATTAAAAAAA
>MWPW01000083.1:0-11960 GCA_002153405.1 Mycosphaerella populi pn0402 | reverse complement strand
ATATACTAGATAAGTTCTGACAGTAGGATCAATCATAGCTATAGTCACTAAGCGCCTCCCTGATCCAATAGTTTCATATGACACCTGTATCTGCCTGAGCTGTTGGTTGTAATTCATTCCTAGGAGCATCGTGTACCGCCTCCTAGGAACTTCACTTTGTCTTTGTCTGCTCCTAGGAGCACCCTTATTGGCTCAGGATACAGTTGCTTGTTCGTGTTCCACAACATTATGTCCTACCTAATACTACGTCTTTTAACTTTACAAGCTCTACTCTTAATCGATATAGTCTTTATACTTAGTATTATGCCGCCTTTTTGCTACGTATCGAATATTTGTTTACTGTATACTAGTATTCTAAGCCGAGAGTAAATAGGCACTGAATATACTCGATATTAAGACGTTCTTAGACTTATATATAGAGCGGGAAGCTGTATATTATCTTTATCTAATTAGAAATCTCTATTTTATAGCACCGATCTAGATTGTATATTTTAATCGCTGCGTATATTTTAATACATTTTGTAATAGTACTGCCTAAGAGCAGAGAAATATACTAGGATACTCTAATAAAGCTAAAGTCCATAAATAGTTTATAGATAATATATCCTGCTAGGTCTAGCTGATTATAAGGAGCCTAGAATTAGATCAGCTCTATTTATTCCAGTAAAATAACCCCAAAAAAGAACTCTTATCGACACGATAACTGAATATACTAGGTGGCGACTTAGTATCTGCTTACTATAAGGTATTATTAATAAAAATAGTCTACTTATAAGATAGAGTAAAATTCTGAAAAGCCTCGCTTTGGTGACGGATATCTCTTGCCCGTATACAGGTGCCTTGCTTTATAGACTCGGTTAATTAATAGCTCTAGAGAAACTAGAGTAGGAAGATATCTAGTATCCGACTGAACTAGATACTCTACGGATATATTTACGATAGAATAGCCACTATCTCTAGAAGCTAGTTATCGGAGCCGGTATATACAGAAACGGGATAGATTTGAAGTCTGATATTCTTAGAGATACTAGCTAGTATGTATTAGGTAATAATAAGGTCAATATACAAAGTCTCGAGTCTCTATCCTAATTGTCACTTTTAAGGATTATACTACCCTCTCTTCTTAAACCGCCGGTAGAATCTATTCTGAATTTATTAAAGGAACTTATCTTATGCGACTATCCGAACGAGCCAGAATTTTTAGATAGCCTTGCTTATTGATTAATCTTTATATGTATTTAAAGCTTTGAACTGAGTATTGATAATACCCTAGGGAATAGAGAGAGCGAGCGGGATATTAGACTACTGATATATTTTCTCCTTTTATTCCGGGGTCTTATATAGCTTAGTCTAAGACTATCTTGTATTCGAAATATATAGCAGATATACTCCGCTATTATATACTATCGATTATCCCTGAAGAGTCTTATCTATTATAAATATATTGCGCTGTCTATTATCTATAGAGACCTCTATAGTGTTCCAGGCTATAGTCTAATATGGCTTTCTCTAGTACTATATATTGTGGATTTATCTTGTGTCTCGTATCTAGCTTTAAGTGCTTCCCTTTCCTTAATAGTATATAACACCTACTAACACAGACAGATAGCTTACCTTTAGCCCTATGTAAGCACGTCGGCTATATATATCTTCTATTTTCGATTCAGTGCCTATGATTATTTCGGTATTAATCCTAGGGGGAGTATCGTTTCCTGTCTCCTGGTATAGCGAGTAAGCTCGGTAAGGGGATCGGTACCCTAGATCTATCTTAATAAATTAACTATCAGCAGGCTAGACTAGAATAGTACAACAGACGGTACTGAAACGCAGCTTCCTGGAGCCTAGTATAACGATACAGCTATAGCTAATTTCTGCTGTCCTGTTAATAATATAGATAGGATTCTTAACTTTATAGAATAGATGTTTGGCCTAACCGGCTTACGGGCCTTAGAATTCCTCGGTATCGGCGATTCCTTATACGAGGGCCGATATAAGTAGCAGTATATACTATTCGTCCGAACAAGAGCGGGGCAAATATACGGCGATTAATTCGAAGACAAATATTATTTTATAGACGGATATACCTTCGGCGTCGTAGTAGCGACAAGTATAGAGCTATAGGTAGGCCTTCGATAAGACGATTCAGAGTTCCTGTCTTCTTGCCTATCTGATAGCTTGATAGATTCTCCTTTCGGATAGATTCTTCTTTATCAACTGACTACACTGGCCAATGCTTCATCAATGCTTCACAAAATCGTTGGCGTGATTGTCTTGGTGTCATACTGAGGAGAGAGTCCGGCCACTGTAATGCCCTGGCCTGGCGAGGTTATACCTTGGGCGAAGTGTTATCTTATTAGCCTAGCAGAGAAATGGTACTATCAAGATACAAGTATAACTAGTATAGGTAATAACAAGTAAGTGAAAAGTTCGATAGAATACTAGGAATAGAACTAAAGTTGGTTGATCTGGTAATTAACTAAAACTTGTCTACGATCCTATCCTTCCTAGTCAATAAGCTATTGCTTCAATAGAAATTGGTGTCTATATTGAACACAAACTATTCCAGATCGAGTAATTTTGAGGCAGTGGACTCCCTATACTAGTATATACTTGCCGTATATACTAGGGAGAGTAGTGGTCCTTTTCCGTGCAGGTATATAGCTAACCGGAAATAATATATTATTTACGACTATATTAAAGTATTCGAAATAATCTCTCGTATCTGACGGCGTATACAAGACAAATTGTTTAATATCGTTTCTGTCCGAGGTAAGAAAAAGACTTACGGGTCTCCGCTTACAATTTCTCTAGAATAGGATCTATATAGTCGAAGCTCTATCTACTCGGTTTCCTCGTTAGCTAGCAGTATAGCTGTACTAAATAAATCGTCGCTGAGTATTTAGTCTAACAATAGATCGGGCCCTGGCCAGAGAACCCCGTAGTCGCTCCTATACGCCGGATAAAATACCAGCTCTACTATTATAGCCCTATAAATTAAAAGATAATTAAATAAGATACAATGTAGGAAGTAAGACTCTGTATTATAGCTTCCTACTAGTATCTCTGGACCAGGCTTAATTAGCTTATCAAGTATATAGGTCTAAGATCGCGTTACTTACTCTAAGGGCTAGGTATCTTAGATTAATTGTGCCTTAGTTCCTCCCTAAGCTGTAGGTACTCTTTAAGTAGCAGTATTATTTTAGCGAATTTTTAGAAATAAGAAAAATTTATAAAGAAGGCCTAGGTTAGCTGCTTAGATCTAATTTATACTAAGTTGACAATTTTACTTGAGTTTCCGTAGGGTCTATCTGTATCAGAAGTAATAGTTATAGTTGATAGTTAGCGAGAAACTGGTTTAAATAGCGCTAAACGATATCAATTCACTGTGTAGATAGCTCCAGTAGTAAGTACACGAACCAAGACGAAGTATACACAGTGTTAGTTAAGTATAACAATTATATCTCTATTTCCAGTAGAATTGAGCCAGGGATATGTATATACAAGTGCTCAAATTTGATAATTGACTCAACCGTACAGTATCTTGGTATTATCTATGGTTTTTGGGCAGGGGTGTATTCTGTAGAGTATAAAGCTTAGTGTTAGATACTGTACAGTATATATTATTACTCTGGAATTAAATAACCAAGAATCACCGGCTATTTCCCAGAACCGCGGCCTTTTCAAGATCTATCTTTTTTAAGGTGAATTTAATAGAATAATAGAATATCGCTAGTTATACTACCGGATATTATCTCCCTATCGATCTTTCTGTTATAGCCAGATCGCGTAGCAGTGAAGATATAGCGCAAAAACTGGAAGTCTTTATTAGGTCGATATTGTACCACCGTAGCTACCTAATTCTCCGACTACTAGGCTTGCTGCGGAGCTATTCTATTAGTAGAGTATTAAGCTAGTCTCTATATATAACTTTTCAATAGTTTTGCTGTAGTAATTTAAAAGCGCTTCTTGGCTAGCGATACGGTGGTCTATTAACCCGATTATCTGGCCTAAGTAGCTATTCGATACGCGTAGAAGCTTGTTTTCCTCTTTCAATTGATATATATATAAGACTTTAGCGGTGTAGTATTCTAGTAGATTTGAATATAATCTAATAATTTTAAAAGAATACGATATATGATCTGCCTTATCCTGGCTAAGACTGCTTAGTTTATTCAAAAGTAGAAAAAAGGGACTGATAGAGAGGCCCTGTAGGCTACACACCCGGCTGTATACCCCTAGTAGCTATGATTTCGATAGTTAGTTAATCCGGGTATGTCTGATTATCGTATATAGAGTACCTACCTGACTCTTACTTATCTCTGATTCAATAGTTGAAGGGCTGCTCTCCTGACTTAGTAGTTTAGATTCGGGCTTATTTTAATATTTTTACTCGATTAGATCGTATTCGTTATTAGATATTATTTTCCCCGATAGTTAATAGTCGGAGATACTAACTAGGATTATATCTTTATAAAGTATTATATTTATAAGAGAGATAGAATACTCTATAATATAACTATTAGTTTCTGTAGGGTATACTCTATAGGGAACTTAAAGAACTATCTATTTTGGATCGCCAAAATAAGCGGGTGGCTTTTTACTCCGTTATTTAAATTCCTACTAGGGCAAAATACCGCACTTTTCTCGGTTATACTTATTACTCTAAATTAATAAGTAAATTGATAAGAGACTAGTAAGACTAGTTAGATAATCTGCCTGTATTATATCAATTTTCAAAGCTACCGCTAGTATCTAGATATAGAGAAAATTCGGTTTCGCTGAAAATAATACTAAATTGTATTAAGACAATTAGTAGAGATATAGAATAATTTAGAGAGTAGATAAAAGTAATACTAATATATAAGACTAGAGTAGTCCTAGTCTATAAAATTATCGGATTTTCTGCTGATATCAAGCTCTTAAGTAGTCAATAATACTTAATACTGTATCTATATATATACAATATTAAGCTACCCTTATAAGTTACAGTTTATATTATAAAGATGCTGTACAGACTCTACTATTAGAGGCCTATAGCTCTATATAGACTCCTAGCAACAGCTGTTGCCAATATAATAGTATTTTACCGGATAGTAGACGACGATAAACTAGTATAGATAATTTGATTAAATCTAACACCTAAGAAATATATCTAAATAATAAAGTGATAGGACTACCTCTCGATCGAAAAAGATAAAAAATATCGATCGAGTTATCGATCTTAATATATCTAGGAAGTAAAGGATATCTAGTAGAGGACTTCTATACTGGATTTCTAACTATAATACGGATCCTTACTTATTATAGAGCTTAACTATTAAAGTAGTAGTTTCTATTAATATAACGACCTCTTTTTATCTTAACTCCTTTACCGAGAGTTTCTGTCTAATATAATAGATATACTAAAAGACTTGTGTAGCTGAAGGTATTTGATCTAATCTTCTCGAGTGTGGGACTTCGGCAGGGCCTTGTAATACGAAACTTTAACCTTTTAGCCTATCTGTGTCGGAGGTACTGGTAGATTATCTAATATTAAGCTAGTAATAGGCGGTTGTCCTATACAGAGAGTGATTTGTATTAGTTTGCAGGAGGAACAAACTTGGATATCCGGTATAATAGTGGAATTTTGTTCGCTGCCTAAGACGCTGCCACTAACTCTGTCTCGCTGCAACAAACTGGTTAATTGTTTAGGGTAGCGTTGGGAATATAAGAGTTCGGTATGTCTTCTAGAATAGGTTCTCTGTGTGCGATACGCTCGTGCTATTTGAGAATGTAGAATAAATAGCGTGTAAACGAAAACAGTGGGATATATCATCGTGGGCTTTTATTTGTAGACTTCGATCTCCCTGGGGATCAGACCCTTCTTGAACTGTTACAGTAATATTCGAAATCAGATTTACCTCTACACTCTTAGACTTTTATTCCCTAACCCTATTTTGAAATACATTAGTGTAGAGAAGGAGGGGTAGAGTCTGGTAAGGAGCAAGATAGTAAATGGAGAAGCAGATGGGTAAGCTACAGTGGAGACGTTACGGTTCCGTGAGAGGTTCGATAGAGAATCAACACTGAAACGTTACAAGACAACGGTCCTTGTTCTATTTCAAGACTGATCCTTGGAGGAAGAAGAATCCCTTTCCTCCAAGTCTCGGTTTAAGTATCATGCGGGGACGGTATTTATCACGTGGTGCTAGATCAATGTAGCGGAGATCAATGTAGCGGAGATTCCCTTTATAATTAGTCTAATTTTAGCCATTGCCCCAGGTATCCCGGTCATACTGTATTGTATTCCTTGGTAACGATCGGTGGGTTATTGTTATAATACCGTTAGCATCTTTCATGCAAAGAAACCCAGTCTGGAAAGACCCCTTTCCCCCCCCTCCCTTCTCCATTTTCCTTTCTTTTTGGCTTCTCCCACCACACGCAGTCTTCGCTCACACTCCTTTGACATCAAATAGAACGCTGCATTATCTACAGTGATATTCCAAATTGGTTTTTACCTTAACCCTCACACTCTTTATCTCCCAAAGCCCCACCTCGAGCGCACCAGTCCGTAGTAAGATATCTTTCCGCCAGCCTTGCATTTCGATCTATCATTGCGACCCCACTGTATCTTCGATGAGCCAGTATAAATTACGGTAGTCTCATCTCGTAACACCTATTGTCTATCTGGGTATTATTTTTCTTGTTTAAGATGTACAGTATAGATTTACCTACAACTATCTGCTGACATATTCAATCATACTCGAAATCGGCTTGACCAATACATGCTGCTTTATCACCGTAAATGAATTGGCCCTCTATGGTACCGTTTCCTGCTACGTAATATTACATGATTCCTACGAGAGCTATCTCACCTGGTCTGCACTAGTCTATATTAGGATATATCTCGATCTGCATTTCTACGGCGCTAAGCCCCAATTGCTAATTGGTTAGGATGGAGCTCCCCATGCTCAGCCCAGCCGACCGTACCTTGTCCATAAACGCAATGGTCCCCTCGATTTCTTGTCATATTTACTGGATGTTTTATCCTACATACATTCGCCTCTTCAGCCTCCCCAGTTCTCTGCTGTAACACTAGAAAGACTTTTTCCTGTTTGCTGCGCACAAAATCGGAAAGGGAAACCATCTTCTTCTCTGCGTGATTCAGTTGCAGAGAACACATTAACATGGCAGAAGCTCTCACTGTAGTGGGTGTTGTTGCGTCAACTATCCAATTGATAGACTTTACAGCTAAGGTTTTTGAGCGTCTCAACGACTACATCCATAACGTGAAAGAAGTGCCCGAAACGATTCGAGGCATCAGACTAAATTTACCACTCTTCATAGAAGCTTTGCGACGCACGCAATTTCATATCGACCACGGCCACTATAGTCCAGCAACCTCTGTCGTATTAAAACATTTCATCGACGAGTGTAACCAGCAAATGCTTTTGCTCCAAGAAATTCTCACAACATTTACACCAATTCAGGGAGATTCTAGGATGGTGAGAAGTCGCAAGGCAATATGCAGTTTGAAGGAGGAAAAGTCACTTAAAAAGATTCACTCAAATTTGTCTGGATACATAGAGAAACTGTTGTTGTTCCAAAGCATGGTTTTGTCGGGGCAAACTATGGTCCAGATGAAGTCAATTCTGCATGAGCTGGATGATCCTGCCCCACTGAAGACTTCTTCCAATGACCCGCCAGCAATTAAGGTAATAACCAACGGGCAAAGGATACCAACTTCAAGGGTCATACCTCAAAAATTCTCAAAGAGCCTCTCTAGGTACTGCAAGAACAAGAATCGATATCAAATCTCGTCATTTCTTGGACTCTGTCGGTTCGGCTTACTCTGGGCCTTTCAAGCAAGTCTTGATCTTTCATGGGGAAGTTATGGTTTCTCAATTACCCCGAATCTACAGATACAACGGTTGGTCAAGCATACCTCCCCGGGTTTCGAAGTCTTTTGGAAATGCCAAACAGGCCGCTTAGACCTTCAGTCCGCACGCGAAGCCTTGTTTGAACTATTTAGCAGTGGAATGGCCTCGCCAACAGACATTGATCCACAGGGAAGGACTTGGCTAGAGGTCAGTTCGGCTTCCACACTGAGAACGGCAAGTTCATTGTTTTGATAATATCAAAGAGAACCTTACATTTTAGCTGGGCTCAGAGTGCCAATATGAAAATCGCCTTTCTGAAAATGCTTGCCGAATGGGGCGCGCCGATGAACACTAAAACATCGTAAGTTTATATTGCTCCCGAGGATCAATAATCTAAATGTCTCCTGTTAAGCCTGAATCCACTTTATTAGGTTGTTGTCTCTCTGTGCCGGATGGAGCGGCTTCAGACCCCACCTGACTTTGCTGAAAGAATTGATTGCTCTGGATTACGATCTGTCAGCAGACGAATACAGCAGCCCTTTCATGTTCTTAGAATTGCCCTTCACGGAGCCACTTTACGGCTTCCCTGAAGCATATACTGATATGCCGGACCCTTTCTTGCTGAAACTCTTTGTGGAATGCGCCAAAAGTGCATACGGTAAATACTATGACTTAACACTCGTTCCTGGTAACTTTTTCTGATTTTGATCAGGTGTTTGGGGACAAACCCCTCTTATGGATGCGATTCTGGTTGGATCCACTTTCGAAATTACTAGGATCCTACAGACCCAAAACTTTGTTCAAGATAGGAATGTTCTTGGGCAAACACCCATTCACTTCGCAGTGTTACGTCCTAAAGTGCTTGTGGGAATTCTGGAACTGTGGCCTTGTTTCGACATTCAGGACAATTCTGGCAAGACTCCCCTGGACTATGCTGCATCTTACGGCTTGGTTGAATCAACAAAAGCTCTTCTCAAGATTGGCTTACATCAGATCAATAGTCAGCACTTGAAATTTCTGAATTTGGCGAGGGCATGGCGCCATTGGAATGTGATAACCGAGACTCTGGCGTTTCTTCGCACCACTGGACGTTTTTCAGATAATTTTATGCAAGGCCAAGTCGATCATCTAGTGACAGCATATTTCCATTTTTCATGGCAATCACGACCGAAAGATTTCAAGACCTTGATCGACCTCGGTGCGAACCCTCATTTGATTTTCGAGAATGGGGATACGCTGCTTCATCGTCTTTGGCACGAGAAGCAGGTGGATACCTTGTTTGACGTCGGATACCGCTATATCGATCATCCAAATCTCGAAGGCAAAACCGCTCTCATGGCTTCAATATCTCGCTACAATTGCGTACTTTACGAGAAAATCTTGACTCGGGGATGTGATGTTAATTATCGAGACAGCCATGGGCTCTCAGCACTGCACATGGCGTGCCGAAAACTCAACTTAACTGGATCCACTCATTCAGAAGATCCTTATTTCATGCTGAACCGTGTTTCAGAAGGCATCGTCCTCATCGCAAAGCTTTTACATCATGGCGCGGACCCTTTCAGCCATGACAACTGCCGTTGCCCTTGTTCACCTGATGGTTGCTCGCCGTCTACCAAACTCCTGTTGCCATGGTTGCTTCAGGACTCAACAGGGTCTGTATGGGTTTTGGAATGGCTTTTGATCTTGAAAGAGTTAAGAGGAGAAGCCAGTGCACAAAAGGCTTTACTCGAATTAATCCGTGTAAGTGAGTTTGAAAAAGCCGGAATGACTCATCTTTGCTGTCAGAGGAGAGCAAATACGTCTGGACCGATTGAAGAAGATGAAGTTGATGAGATTCTTGACGAAGAAAGAAACTTTGTTTCACAACTAAACGATACCATGCAATATGTTCCCCAGCTTTATGGAGGGTTTGAAATCGAGAAGATCTGGCTCAAGCTTTTAGCCAACTCTTTTAAATCACAGACCGGATTACAGCATGTGAGGTGGACTTGGGCTACTTGGAAAGGTGAAAGTTCATCTCGGAGCTATCAGCCAAATCCGCCCCCATGGCATTTGACTGGCACAAAAGGCTCCAGTAATCTTCACCTGGTTCTACCTAATAATAGCCCCGGGGTAAGTGAGCCTCGGTTCTGGATTGACGAAACTCGCGACGAATTCCGGAGTGAGAAAGGACCAATACTAGTTCCAAGAATCCGCAAAAGCCGACTTTACTCTGAGTGGGTAGAATATTTCTACGGATGTGAAAAAATACATGATTACCCTACTCGAATCGACCAAAAATGGCACGAAAATAGGAAATATTGGGCAATTCGTCAATCCGAGGTACTCGATGGGTATGGTTCGATGGATATTGTTTAGCAAAGGACTGTTTCACTCGTTTTGGTGGAAAATGGCTTGGGTATAATCCTTCGGAATGTCCGTGTCGCTAAGCAACGCAAATTTTGATATCTATAAGTGAGTTATTTCCTTCGGGATTCGAGAGAATCATGATAAATATCGGATGAGACACAGCTTGGACGGGGGAAGTCTCGGGGGCATATTGCAAGTCTATTGTAGGATGTCGCTTAGGAATCATTTACAGTGGGAGATACCTTTTGCTTAATGAGAAGCAGGGTAGAGTGGTATTAAATGTATAGCAGTCTCCTGTAATTTACAAAGTACAAGGTCCCACCTGCGTCATGTAAAATACAAATTCTATTTTAGGAACGAGGGGCATCGATGGATATACCCTATCCGGTTAGCGCGTTTCAAATTAGGGTCCGAGAGTTAAAGTCAAAGAGTATGAAGGTAAATCTGATTTCGAATACTACTGTATTGATGGCCCTTTCGGACAGATTTTGAGGCAGCAGGTCTTGAGGTAGACAAACTGAGAACTTGGCCAAGGCAAATACTGAGGTATATTGACGATGCTGAATAAAAGATATTAGTAAAAAGAATTGATCACCCGTGATCTTTGTATACCCTAGATTGTAGTTAGTGGTATTCCAGTTTAATACACCATGAAATAGATTGCCTCGAATGTTCCTTTGTAGGGCTACTATAATATCTTCTGAAGGTGTAGATATAATTTGGGCATTTAAACCAGATAGCAACCTATAGAAAATCTCGGACACTTAGATTTGAGCAATAATTATAGACTTCTATTACTAGTTATAAATATCTACGAGTACCCTACCCTCTACCTATAAAATATACAATACTAACAATTTATATCAACCTAAGAGCCTTCTTCAATATAAGCCCCAATAGCAACACCAGATAGGTAGAGAGAAAATAAAAATACTAGGAGACCTTAGTAAGTTATATTCGTCAGTATCGTACTTATTGTTCCCTATAAAAATCAATTAATATTTATTCTATCGATTAGATCATCAGCTAGATCTTACTATTCTATCTAGCCGAGTATATCTTCAATCTTCTATAGAAGATAGGTATATATAGTCCGTCTCCGAGGCCTAAAAATATCTTCTCGAAACCCTACTCGGTCGAGATACAGTCAGGCTTTATTAAGAGATTATCGCGGAGCTAGGGAAATCTATCAAGACTGTCCAGCTACAATTACTATAGAGAATCTAAGAAAGCGGCGAAATATCCTCGGTCTACTAGATAAACATTTCCTATCTAAGCTAGGAAATCCAAGCTAAAATAACTATTAAGAACCGTGAATTACCCGGCCGCCCAGAGAGCTTTACTAATATAATTCAAAGACTAGAATCAGCGAATAAAAAGCTTGTCGGGCAGACCGAATAGTATCGCGAGTAGTCTAAATCGCTTTTGTGTAAAGAGTAAGATTGGTATATAAAGATTGCTAACTTACAAGCAGAGTGTTGTGGAACACGAACAAGTAACCGTGTCCTGAGCCAATAAGGGTGCTCCTAGGAGCAGACGGAGACAAGATAAAGTTCCTAGGAGGCGGTATACGATACTCCTAGGAATAAATTACAACTAACGGCTTAGGTAGACTGTAGAGAAGGAGGGGTAGAGTCTGGTAAGGAGCAAGATAGTAAATGGAGAAGCAAATAGGTAAGCTATGGTGGAGACGTTACGGTTCCGTGAGAGGTTCGATAGAGAATCAACACTGAAACGTTACAAGACAAC
>MWPW01000082.1:0-17610 GCA_002153405.1 Mycosphaerella populi pn0402 | reverse complement strand
AAAACCACTCAAGTCCCAAGGCCGTCATCTATAGTGCCCCTCAAAGCAACTCCACGGAGAGGCGCGTGCAGGGGTGTCGGTGTTCAGTGGCAGGATCCTACGGACAATTGGACAAAGTCAAACCCCCCGACATCCGACCAGCAACACACATGGCAGTTCAAAACCGTTTGCGTCCTTGAAGAATTGTCGATCATGTCCGATCATAGATCTAATATTCCTCACAAGGCAGCAGGGACGTGGAGAAGGAACATCGACACGGAAGGCTACGGAATCCTGATATGAACTAAACTTACGTAGATAAGACGTCGTCATGAGAGTTGCGAAGTTAGTACTTAGCAAACCTGCAGAGTAACGGAAGAAAGCACATGTGCATCATCACCCAAACTTGAGACAGATCTCAGATCCACTGTGGCAGCGACGGTGAGGCCAGCCGTCGCCACGCAGGCCTTATCTCATCATCTACAAAGTGAATCGAAGCATATGCACCGAGGGTCCGAGGGACAGCGGAGAAAAACAGTGAGCCACATGGTAGGATCGCCGAGCTATGCAACAGAGCATATTTGAAACGTCCCCCTCTATCCTGCATGAGATGCAGGCGGCGAGCCTGTGGTGAAGCTCGATTGTGCTCATGTGGAGCGTGGACGTGGACCACCTTATCCGTGGATTGAGCAGTGAAGATTTCATTATATATATCCGTACTACAGATTAGGAAGAATGCGCCGCTCAGTACTATTCAGGCGAACGGAGAAAAAGAAGTGAAGTCCAAAAGTGGTATCTACACGGAGACGGCGAAGCCGAGTGCCACGACGTTGGATGCTTCTCCATGAGTTCTCGAAACCGGACATAAGCGATCAAGTATCCCTTTGTCGCAAGATGTATCGGATATAGAGGGAGGAGTCCCAAAGGGGTATTAATGAAGGGCAAAAACAATCCTTCAGGCCAAATAGCCTCGAAGGATGAGATAAGTGGGTTGTCGATCATTAGTGACTTGCAAGGACCCACAAGCCTTCCGTGAATAGAATGATCAGCGAAGGATCTCGTTGATTTAACATTTGACTTTGGTGGCTTTTGGACCTTGAGCGCCCAGACTAATTCTTGATCTGGCTTTAATAGTGATCCAGTCGGGAGTAATTATATTGAAGAAAAAGCCTTCGGCGATACAACAGGCATCTTGGCGTTTGTTTTGCCACTGCCGGATGATCTGTGCGACTACCTTGGCCGTTTTTATTTTTATTTTTATTTAATTTAATTATTCAATTTTTTATTTTAAGAAAATGGTACGGGGTAGTTCTCCAGGAATCCTGTGGAGCTGTTGCCCGACAACATGAGTTAATCCCCGCGAAGAGCCGACAAATGTGCAGCCGCGTAGCTGACACGCGCGAATGAAGCGATTGAAGAAAAGAATTCCGGCACCAACAACGCTCCATCCTTCTTATTCGGGCGAAGGACGTTCCTAGAAAAGGATGCAATTGCATAACCTAAGGAGTTCGGGGCATACTCTAGTTGATTTTGTACCGCCCGTGCCTGGCGGTGAGGTGCACATTTAGGGTCAATGCGTTAAGCGTAGCCTTGCGACTTTGGGGCTTCCCGTCTTTCTGCATGAGTTAGGCCGTCCCCATCACGATAAGTCTTCTAATTCGGGAGGACCACTTCGTATAATGCCTGTAGGTGCCCCATAGCACCTTCCTGGCTTCGCAAAATGGTCTTTTGTTGGAGATTAGCCCAAAGACAGAGTCGGTACTTGCAGAGACATCTCCACTACGTATCGCCTACCAACGAGAATCCCTATAACCTCGTCAAGAGGCAGAAGCATTGACACTGAGACTCGCCGATCACCGTTCAGCGATTGGCCCGTTGGGATGCAGATCGATCCGACTGGGCAATGCTTGAGTAAAGCCGTAGCCGTAGGATAAGCCTCTTCGTCAGACTGCTGTTGTGGCTGCTGTGGTTGCTGGCCTGACCGCACTTCAGACGGGTAGTGGAGCCTTCTTTAAAAAAAGCCCCCATCGGAGATTTGTATAGGTTTGTGGTCGGGGAGTAGAGAGGAGGGGCCAGAAGCTTGATGCTGGGTTCTCGCGAGGTCTGAGAGATGTCGAAATCAAGTGGGGCGACCTCTTGTTTCTTTTTTCTTTTTCTTTTTTTTTCTTTTTGCAGAAGGGACTAACGTTATTGAGGTTCGGAGCCAAGCGAGTGACTGGAAGCCAAAATGGCAATTAACATGTCCAACACGCCCAGACCGTGCTACGATATGGGGCACTGAGTGGGGGAACGATAGTAGCCCCAGCCACTAAGCCTAGATGGGAGGGGTGTACGGGCCTACCAGTGAGGCTGATATCGCTTATTGGGAGAAGGTCTGGGAAATTAAGGAGAACTAGAGTCGAGAGTAAAAGGGGTTGAAGCGAGAAACAAGCAAAAGCGTGGACGTAATGGGTATAGAATGGATTAGCGGGGGGGATGGTGGTATAGAGTCATCGGGGTTAAGAGCATGCGCTTGTGTTCGGGGCTGTTCGGGGTTAGCGGTAGGAAGGCGGAACGGAGGACGGAGCTTTAATGCCAGCGAACTTCCAGACGATCGACACGCTAGGCTTCTTTTGGCAAATGTACTGGCTGCCTATTCGGGAACCCCGCTAGTCCTGATGTGGGATAGGTCGCGAAGGCGAGCGTTGGCGGGTATCAGGTCAAGGTTTTGGTTATCTACTGGAAACTATCCACTGCCCATGGGGATTGCAGTGTCGTGCTCGGCGTCTGTGGAACTCTCCTCATCTCACTTCTTGCGCAATCACAGACCGAAACCGACGGTCGTCACGCCGTTGTTCGTGGCTGCCGCTTGGATGTCTTTCCCGCCAACCCAAACGCTATCAAGCAACTCAGCCCAGTGGAGTTGGGCCGACCCGAGACGGATATGGGAGCAACAAGACTATGTATAGCCTGCGCAAAACACACCTCGAGGTACCAAGACTTCGTTGACGTAGTCACTCGCGCAGGTATCACAACGAGGTATCCTCTGCGTTGGGTGTTCATCTCAACCTTCCTATCTAGGCTGGACGATCAATTGTCATTTAGAGAGAGCCGAGATCGAATAATCTACATATAGCCTCTTTCATTTGTTTTTCCTCTTGACCCCCCTTTACCCGATTTCCCTCCTAATTATTCTATTACTTCGTCCAGCACAATAATTTCTTTTTTTTTTTTTGCTGATGGTGGATCTGATTATTTTTGGTGTCGGGATTTGTTGTGCTGTATCTACTCTCCTCTCCTCTCAGGGGGTGGGTGCCGCCCGCCCACCATCCCCCTAGTAAATCACCGATCGGCCGGGGGTGAGAAGGGACAGTCGGTCACAAGAGCCTCGTAGTGGAGCCGGAACCGTCCCCCCTCCAGCATAGTAAGGGAGTAACGCATAGCGGAACCCCTCCGAATCTTGAGTCCGATCTCGTTCTGGAGGCATTGACACCCGATTAACCCCGGCAAGTTCCCGTGACATCGCCAACCTGAAAAGTCGCTTGAATGTTGCTGGGCTACCCGACAATCTGGACAGGCAATTTCAAGCCGTTGATCCAAAAATTCAGGACAATGGTGAAGCAAAACGTAATTGATCATCGTCAGCATCCTTTTAAGCGAACAGCTAAATTGCGACCGGCGGGGAACAATAGCCTCTGTTGGTGCATGGTACTACTGTTCTGTCCTGCACCAGACATCATAGCGTTGGCTGTTAACCCCGATGGCCGATGACCGTGTTAGGCCCGATAAAATCACACTACACGGGCGCTAAAAAAAGAACCAACTCCTAAGCCTCCATGAATTAACTCTTGAAGAAAACCAACGGCTTATTTTTCTGCAGCACCCACTATGGGTCAGACGGCTTATGACGACCATGCTGACCTCAGTTAGCACTGGTTGAAGAACCGTCAAGACGCTTGGAGTCCACCCTTGGCGTTCGTCTCGACGGCTTGGAAGGCCTAAAAATCCACTATACACCAAAAGGGGGTTTCATGTTACCCTGCGTAGCCGTAGTCTGGACTAAAGGCTTAGCTATTTTGTTAACGTTCAGCTCGAAAGGCCTTACTAGAATCCACAAAACATTTTCTCCCGATCGGCAAGAGGATTATTGCGCCCTGCAAGCGAAGTATAAAATTGGCTGGGACAAACTTAGAAATCAGGTCACTGTAAGTGGTGCTTCAGGTTACAGGGTACCGCACGTAATTAATATTGGGTTCACGGCAACTAAGGTTCGGTCGCGATCATCATCATCATCTACTTTTGTTGTCTTGTCGAAGTCACAAAATCAAAATAAAACGATAATGGCCAGCATATGGGCTTGTAGAACGCACCTAATCGACATGAGGGCCATCCACATTTGGCACGAACCACTCGAGCAACCGCGACGGAGGCCAACCTCCGGGGCCCGACGGAAATGTAGCTTAAATCCACTAAGTCCCAATTTGGCGAAAATTGCTAGGCAAAATGGGGAAATGGGTTGCGATTAAGCACAGGGATGTGGAGCCGGGTCATTATTGGCTACAGCATGGCCCGCTTTATCTGCTCGCCACGCGAGATGGAGGCTAAGAACTGGGGGTTGCACAGGGAACCGGACGATCAAGCGGGCCCCCCCGTCAAAATCTATACTTGGACAGTCTCGATGGTAGGGCCACTTTCTGCCCCTCCTGTCCCTGCTGCATGATTCAAGAGTGGCCCTGAACAGTGCGTTATACCACAATAAATGCACTAGATGGGCCCCGTAGCCACTTTATCCAGCCCCTTGGCTCCTCATTATTTCATCTACTACAGCACGATAGAGCACTACGGAGTGTTAGCATGGCCCCATGAGCACAATATCTGTCCAATACAATTACGGTAGAGCCACGCATGCCGTTTCCACAGTTATCTGATATCTGAACACCACGATCCTTCGCGTTGGAAATGGGGCCAACACGTGGAAACGTACACTTTCCCCACGCTCTCATATTGCCTATCCCGACTCTTCGGCTTTATTTAACCTAGAGTGCTGATTGATCGTCGGTCGCCCGCTTGGTACTACTGGCCATGAGGATTGTGCCGAAGGTAAATTGAATATTGAAATTATCCGAAAATGAATAAAGCCTCAACTTTTAAACCCACGCGAGAAATGGCCCCAGCATGAGGACCTTGGGGGATCCAGGGACTCGGTCCATTCCTGGATCGTCTCAAGCCTCGCGTGGCAAGCACAGTTGCCGCGAGCTTATGTAGTACTGCAGAAACTCAAGGATGCATTCCAGAATGTTTGAAGAGAAGCGTGGGATATCGCAAATGTCAGGAATGCATCCAATTTCCATCCATACATATTATATCATTCTTTTTTTTTTTTTATTATTTATCTGAATTCTTGTGATTCGTTTCTTCTAGGATCTCATTCCTGCCCCCTCGCTTGGGGATCAAGCCACGAGGCTTAGTTTGCTTACCCATGTGGGTGCCTCTTCGCTACGCAGCCACGCGGCATGGGGAGATACATGGCGGTGTTGACGGCCTTAGAACGGCCTCAAACTCTGACGATAGCGGGTAAGCTTAGCCCAGAACCTCAGTGAAAAGGACTCAGAAGAAAACGGGGAACTTCTCAGCCGTAGTGTAGTGGATACAAAATATTGTTGATAATATTGATTGTGAAGGACAGTCCCCGAGCCTTGTGTACAGCCTGCTATCCCTTCCTAACTTTGCAGTGGGACGATAGTATGAACCGAATGAACCGAGACTGCGGCAACCTACAGCTCTGTGAATTTCGAACAAAATACCTGTATGGGAAATTGGTGCTCAACTTTAATGTTGATAACATCATAGCCATGCTTCAGCCATGCTTCAGCCATGCTGCAAATAGTATCAAGATATGCTAGTATATGACCTATCATTCTCAGTCAAGATTTCCTCAGTAAACCTTGAGTGACGTTGATCGGGGCCGATCGTGAGTAAACAGTTTGGTTTGAATGTTTTGGGGCCGAAGAGACTGGGGGGGCTTGGGAAACTGGCTGGGCGGTGTTCATTCACCGTATAGGGTAACTGATCATCCCCCTGAAACAAGCTACCGCAAGTTAACTGCACATGGGCAAGACGCCAGGGTGGCAGGGCTCACCACGCCATGCCTACCAGGTCGAAAAGGACCCACTAGGCTGAACCGAAGGTTTCTGGGCTTGTGGCATTCCACGGGACTGACTCCACTATATTGTTTCTCTGGAGAATGGAAGAATAGCCTTATCCGCACTGACGATTGTGTTGCAGACAAAGGGGGGGCAGGCGCTCCCAAAGCCCCCGTAAAGAGTACTGACCGCTCCCCCTTATTCCCCCAGCCTCAGCCTCAGGCACGCGTTCACTGTTAAACGGGGATAAGGGGAACAAGGGAATAATGTGCCAGGCAACCGGTAGCCAATCAGGCGGGGAAAAGGTACGAGATTTACTGGATCGGGCCTAGTGCGAGATCCTGCGGGCTTCCCAAAGCAGGCGGGAACCATGACGGAACATCTTATTCTTCCCCAAAGTCCAAAAGTCTATCAAGGCAGTGGGGCAAACCCGTTGCGTTCCGTGGGAGCTTGGACAATCGCAAACCACACAGCCAGCTCCCGGTTTGGGCCATGGGGTTTCGGGATCAGATTCAACTCCGACGGGGGATCTGAGGGGACTAAAGATAGATTTACTGCCGTCCTCGATATCCTAGAAAACTGGGCTACAGTCGGTAGAGCCCGACCAAACTACTAGATCTTCAACCTAGTAGTTTGGTTCCATGTGCTACAGTGCTTCGGGGACATTCACGGCATGCTGCATCCTGGCCTGGGGCGTGGGTAGCGAAAGAGACGGGCCCATCTATCCAATAAAGCCACCATCTCGAGCCAACAGCGCCAATATGTCACTTCGAGTACCTGCGGAGTGAGCAAGGTCAGAGTTGGTGCGTGGTACAGAGCAGATGTCTGGGTTAGTGTCTGGGAATGCCCACTACCCCCCTCTTTCGACCAGAACAGTCCCCCAGCAGTAATCCAGGCATGGTGGAATTAATAGAATCCTTCCAAATGCTCAACTGCAGAGGGGACACCTGATCGGCGGCCCTGCGAGCCGTTGACACGGGTCCATTTTTAATTTTATTCTATTTTATTTTTTAATGGCTTTGTGGGAGCAGTCCTAAATCCTAAATCCTAGTGTCTTTTGGGGAATTTGGGTTAATTAATATTTCTCGAAGAGGAAAAGCTGGCAAGTGGGCCCTTAAGGCCCCAGCCCAGAATAATTAATTCAATAAATTATCTTTTTCACGCCTCAGCCGCACACCCTACAACGTGGTGTAATTTTAGGATGCTTGATCCTCCCGCGCCGCGATCCTCCCCACGCCCGTGCTTGGCTCCGTGGGATCTAAGGTTGAGAATGCCTCTGGAGGGGATTTTCCCTTTTTGCCCGTTTTTGATTTTCTAATTTAATTGCATTTTCCTTATCCCCTAATTTTTTTTTTTTTTTTTTGATTTAATGAATTAATGATTTTCCTTAATTTTGAATCCTATTTTATTTTCCACTTTCGGAATTTCGCAAATATACCCCATTTCGGCCATTAATTTCGTCCTGGGAAGTCTAATAATCCACCCACTGTAGAACCAGCCCAGCTATCCTGCGTCGTCTATATCAGTCCTCCATCCTGCACCTTTCTTCGACTCTTTGTCACATCCAGATCGTCCTTCCTTCTCATCCCTAAGGATTGCTTCCCACCTTCCTCTTATCTATATCTATATATCATTCTTCCTTCATCCCCCTCCCCCATCTCTAGTGTCTGTCCCAGCGCAGGATGGCCAGAGGCTCCTCTACTGAATCCAAGAAGTCAAACACATCGCAATCCAACCAGCTCGCTCCCGTCTTCGACACTTCCGTCAACCCTACTCAATCAGAATCAATTTCCCCATCCACCATGGTTGGTCGCAAGAACACTATGCGCCGCAGCCCGCAGGCCGAGATTCCCATGCCTATCACATATACACCCACCACCCACCGCATTAGCAAGGCCAAGAAGGGCAAGCGCGTACACGCCTGCGAGTTCCCCGGTTGCAACAAGGTATGCGCATTTGTTCAGCTTCTCACTACGCGCACCATGCTCATTCCTCTATTCTTTTCAGGTCTTCACTCGCGCAGAGCACCGCAGACGTCACGAGCTGAACCACAACCCGGAAGCTTCCTACCGCTGCACACACCCAGGGTGCAAGAAGGCTTTCCACCGTCCTGATTTACTCGCCCGCCACATGGAGCGACAGTGAGTAGATTCGCTAGCCATTTCATGCGCGCAAATATACTAATTCATACATCAGCGAACTCGAGTCTCAACCAGAACAGACCCAATGGGCCTCACAACCTCAGTCTCAGATCGCCGAGACTACATCAATTCCCCGCTGTGTTCCTATGGACAGCAGCTCTCTTCTCGCTGCTACTTCGCAGTCTCACTCTATGTCTATCGGCTCTTTGGTGGCTCCCGGCGTGCACCCAGATCTAGCCAACGACTGCTCTTTAATGTGGAACGGTATGGAGATGCCTCTGCAGCAGCGTCCTTCGGCCAACTTGTTCCAAAATCATATTCCCGAAACTGCCGATGATAGCCCATTCTACTCATCGCCCGCAGAGACCTGCCCCTCTCCTCTCTCGGATGCCACATTCTCCATGCCCGCCCACTCCAGCTCCTCTATTTCTTCTGGCTCCGTCTCATTGATGGACCAGTACCCCAAGGGCATGCTGAAGACCGAAGTATCTGCCTCTCCTCTACAGATGCAATCCCCTATTCGTTGGGATAACTCCGACATCGTCCCCTCCCACATGGTTCCTATCTCTCTGGAGGAGAACCTGATCCAGCCTCCAGTGCAGTGCCACTACCCATCACCAACATGGTCCAGCGACTGCCTTCCTTACGAGGACCAGGTGCAGTCCATGGCTCAGTTCCAGCCTATGGCGTGGAAGCAGTGGGCCATGTAAAAACCCACGTTCAAGTCTTGGAATTGAGAACATGCTCCGGATCGGCACCCGGAACGCCTCCATTTCACGACCGATGAACAAAATACCTTTTACCCTCATTAAATGTGGGGCTGGTCCTCATGACCTATCGAATCCCGCTTCGGATTGTTCGCGGCCTCCTATTTTTGCTCCCCCCCCCCTGCTTCACCGACAGAACATGAGCCAAGACAGGGGGGAAAATAATAGACCAGAGGTGCCTCCAGATCTTAATATCCTCGCGCGAACCAATTTCATCCAGCGCATAGCGCAGCCCACAATTGCTTCAACTGCAGGTGGTGCGGAGGATTCCGGTTCCCAAATCTACAGCGCGAAAGGCGCGACCGTGGAGTGACAGTGGAGAAAGCTCCACTTCAGGTCGTTAAAGCTCCAACGGATCGACGCCGAGAATCTCAGGGAATTTCACCTTTTACCTTCTTTATCTGTGTTGGGGACTTGTACCGTTAGAAAAAGGATAATTTGGGCGACCATAGAAATCGGTGCTTACAATGTTTTATTTACTCTGCAATGGTTCATTGACTTTTTGATGATTTGATGATATGCATGCGTCTTCGCGTTGGCTGTATACCCCTACTCAACTGGGCCTGAGACCCAAGTTACTTCTTGGACATTGTATATAATGACAAAGAATTTTTTGAATCTTGAAAACATGATCCTGTCTACCAAACCTGCTATTCCTGGTAATTTCGTACGCCTCAGCATTATTGACTTTGGTGTTTTCTAGGATCTAGATATGGTTGGCTGCATCGGGCTATGGGCTTTGGTACCATGGTTTGTCCTTGATCCTTGATCGTCGCGAGCCATGGCCGGCGCAAACTATGATTCCAAATTCAAGGATTGCGGAGAAAATCGCAGAGATACCGAGTTGCAAAAGGGGAAAACGGGAAAACGTGTCTCGCGCTGGCTCTTTACTTTTTGGCTCTGACGCTGGACTGCGGCGCTTAAAGGCGTCAGCGGCATAAGGCCGTGATGGCGATCTCCAGCAGATTCCCGTTTCTGTTCTTCCTAAGGCTTAATTCTCAAGGTCCCCAGGAGCTCGATCCGAGCGATCCCTAGTAATCGGTTCCCTGCATACTTGCCTGCATAGGTTTCCTGTATCCCTATACATCAAGATTCCAAATTTTGTTCTTCTCTCCCGTCACAGTGGTTCATGCTGTAGTAGCCCGGCTTCTACCCGCCTGGATCATATCATTGAAACGGCATTATTAATATATTGAAATTGGCTTCGCCCGCATCCGGCCCAGTGGCTCCCTTGAATTCTCCAGACTGCGACGTTTGACTTTCTGGCGTGACCTAGACAGGGGACCAGACTTGTCGCTCCGTATCCGTTTACATCTTCCTCTCCAAGCCATACATAGGCTTTGACACTGAAGATCATAGTCAATTGCTATTCTGTACATGTAATTATGGGTTTCCAATGGTAGTCCGAATCCTCCAGTGGCAAATCCCAAAGACCCTCCATCAACCTTCCCGGCCAATTCTAGCGAACTCGACTATTGAAAATCAATCTCCAGACCGTGTCCGTCTCCGCATCCGCTCCCACCACAGCGGATCACCACCACGCACCACATTTGAGAAACTTCCGCGCGTTCAAGATCATCGCCAAGAAAGCCAAAAAAAAAAGATAAAAAAGATAAAAAAACGTAATCAGAATCTACAAAACAAAATAAAACTGACACAAATCAGAAGAGCAAAGCCCAGGCACCGGCCTCGAGCCGTGGACATGTCGATCACCCAAAGCACGTCTTTGTCTTTGTCAGGTGCCAATTTTATTTGGCTCCCGCCGATCGCGGATCGGGTTCATCCTTTTGCCTGTTTGGGAACTTGTCTGGCGGTACTTTCCTACGTCCACGCAAAGCCTCGTCTATCCCTGGATGCTCTTTGTCTCACCCGAAGAAAGGACAGGACATGCACCTCTGCGATGGGCTCACAGTGGGCTTGCTGCACAATGGATCCTGGGATGCGGGGTTCTGCGGCTGTGAGACGGACTTTATGCTTGTTTACTTGGGAAACGTGAAATTCAAAGGTTGATCGAGCCAATGGGCTGTCTGGGAAGGCTGGTTCTGCAGCAGCAACAAAGTTAGGCGTAGTGTGGTGCTTCGGACGCCTTATGGCCTGGCTGGATGGGCTAATGCACTAACCCCCCTTCCTTTTATCTTTCTCTCTTTCTTTCCTTTTCCTTTTCCTTTTTTTTTTTTTAACCCAATTCCCACGACTGTGGGAATTAATTCATGCCCAGTGCGATCCTGATTGTGGGTATTCTCACGATATACTCTAAACTCCGCAACCTTTTTGTCAATGCGGGAATCAACCCGCCGGGATGACTGATACACAAATCGGTGATGAAAATTCGTCCGTGTCCGCGGCCCCGTACTCGCCTCGCTATTCTAGAAGTAGTCGTTAGGCAAGCCATCTGCAATGCTGACTCCATATCGAAGCCCCTGAGAGGCTCCAGCCTCGGCGGCTCCGAGGTTTTGATGGGGGGGCATAGTACAAGCGAAGGAACGGACCGTGGCCATAAATTAGAGCAGATTCGTGAATGAGTTCCGGAGAAATACTTCCAACGGGGAACCATCGAATGATCAACCGCAAATCTTGCCAGTGGAGAGTACCATGTCGATCAGGGGGGGTCTTGGGAGGGTTCAGGGATGGGCTCGTGTCACGAGGCTCTGTGCAATAGGCCCGTTCGTATCATGTTGTTTACTCTGAAGGGTGTAGATTTCATACTCCATAGATCGGACGGATTCCGTAATGTCCCATTCCCACCGAAGAAATTAGGTTCTAGTCCCATTGTGCAAGGAAAACCTGCCTCGTTTGGCGGTGGGATCGTAGCTTGCAAATCGAAAATCAAAGAGGAGTACTATATACAAGCACGAAAGCAGCATACGGTCCTCGGCTGCAGCGGGCTCTAGCTTCGTTCGGGGTAATGGTTGCGAAGGATCTGAGTCAATCCTCTGCACTTTAATCCTTGTCTGAGTGACAGATGAAGTTAAGCCTCTTGTCTCTTAGTTTCAAGAAGGAATCCTGAATCCAGAAAATGGCCTGATAACGATGCGGTGTGCATGCTCCAGCCGTTGCTTATTCGCGTTCTGTCAGCCCTCGGTTGCAGGATAACAAGGCGGCGGCTCTAACATCGCCCTCCACACATGAAAGTATCCGCAGCCACTGAAATCCTTCAGGGCAAACGTTGCAGGATTGTTGGTGGCGTCGTTAGTGATCCTGCAGAGTGTGAAGAAGACAAATCTACATTTTGACAATCCCATTTTGACTCCTGCACGGATAGCCTTACCCTGTAGGTGGAGTCTCAACTCCATGCGCACTCAGAAAAAAGTCCCGATTAGGTATACTGTGCAGCTGAGAAGGCTACGGCGTAATCCGTGTATTAAGATTTGTCTACGACTCTGTCTGACAGCTACGGGGTACTCCGGACGTGCGCCTGTGTTCTGGCCTCATGAGGGAGTGTTGCGTGGCCCCCTTCTGGAAATTTTGCTTCGAAAAATGAACCCTCGCCACCATTTGGTAGGGCCGGCACTCTGATCCCAAGATTCAGTTTAAGGACACGGCGGGTCATACACTACTGCATATTAGTATGCATGCCAAAACGTGTCCACGCCGGAGAGGCCAGAGCCCTCGCATACACTCTGCTCAGGGAATTGCCCGAGGCCTTCCGCTACACCGTCTTTTGCTACTCTTGTCTGCTACGGCCGTCGTCGCGTGTGGATTAGTTTCTTCAAAGGAGCTCTAGCTGCATGTCTATTCAATTAAGGTAGATGAGCGATTTAGGGCGAATCCTGATCATCTTATTCCCGAGGCTGATAACCGGATTCGACTATACTCCAGCCTTACAACTTTTGTTTATTTTCTGATAACGCTTTATTTGCTTTCGTCTACTCTGATTTGGAAAATGCGCTCGAAATGTTATTTTGCCCGCTAATTAGCCTGCTTCAACCTGACACTAACAGCCATCCTGCTGGTTGCTCAGCAGCGAAGAATGGGGTATAGTGTCTGAGTGATGAGGGGTCGCATTTGGCTGAGGTGTATCAGACTTGGAACTCTAGAGTACGTGATCAGCATGATCAGCAACGATAGATGGAGATCTAGCTAATAAACAGTGTTGATAGTATGTACATGACTATTCAATTCAAGCCCTGAATACCAATAGAAACGTCACAACGGCTACATTATTGCACCTTTCTATACCATGTAAACAATGTCCCCGCTTTGCCGGGATTAAGATGGTTTCGAGTTATGCCATACTCCGTGTAGAGTATGTTGCAATCTCAGACCATGCGCGATTCAGCCGCCGCTTTGGACTTGTCAGTTTGATTTTCAATCCGCCCAGCGGATTATCAAACATAGTTCATGCGCACGCTGCGAGGAGAAGAGGGGTTGAGTAGGATCATCAAGGCCGAGTGATCGGCCCTCAATTTCCCCAAGCCTGAGTGCCCAGATGCGATCTCATTTGAGCGTGAGTGGCCCACTGAATCCAGGAGCTCCCCAAAGAGCTCCCCAAAGACCTCCGAGAGCTTCAAGGTTGTGGTAAATGCCTTTGGCTTCCACGGATCGAATGGTGGCACAAACAGGGAATCGGCCCCAGGCACGCGGAACAGGGGAAGATGTCATCATCGTCGTGCACCGAGAAGTCTCAACTCCAACCCTCTTCTCTTCTTGGTTCTTTAGTCACAACCTCTGCAAAAGTCGCAAGTCACGTCCGAAGACGGAGCTCTCAAATCCCTCATCGGTCATCCCACTCGGATCTGGCAAGCCGTGGAACCACATCTACCTGCTATAAAGCCATCGCCCCAGAATCTTCATCTTATCTGATGTGCTGATCCATCGTCAAGGCCGCTGATGGCAGCAGAAGTATGGTCGTGTTTGTCGACCTGGATCAAGATGCTCTCGCCGAGCACCCTGGGCCTGCGACCGCCGTGAAGGCGATTCCACCCAACTTGATGTTCGCACCTCTCGCGACCGCGTCATCCGATTTCCCTCCATCCGCCACTTCTTCCGACGACAAGGACCACGCAACGCGTAGGCTGTCAGGTCGAGATGTCCACGAGACTCAGGACCCTGCTTCCAATCCTAATAGGAACGCCTTCTCCGCGGCATTAAGCTGCTATCCGTACGTGTCGATCCCGCCTAGCTGCAGGATCCAGGAACCTCCCCCTCCCTCCCCGCACAGAACACACAAAGCTAACTCCAGCCCAACAGCATCGTCTTAGAAATTGCCCGCGCCGTTGACCTTAATACCCTTCACGCATTGTCACGAACATGTCGCCAATTTCATGTAAACCTGGCCCAATTCCGCCACCAGCTGGTGCGTGAGACTCTCCGCTGCGAGAACGAGTATATCGAGACAGTTGCCGAGATGCTCGACGGCAGCGCAGTCCTCCCCAACAGTGTCAAATCTGTTCTTCAGCTCCTCAGCCAAGGCAGCAGTGAGCCGGGCCGAATGACCCGCGGCAAAGTGGGCAGATGCGCCCGCGACATGGTGAGCGAGTGCCGTCGCTGCAGCAAGACCGTGTGCAGAGTAAGTCGTGTTGTCTCCCCCCAACCCCCGGCGCTACATCTACAAGCAGACAACCCCCCCCCAAGAAACTAGCACAGGTTTCTAACATACAATTCTTCCCCTACAGAACTGTACAATCAAACCACCCAACCAGACAGCCATGAAAGGCCGCATCCGCAGACTCTGTCGCACCTGCAACGCCGCCCCGCTCTCCCACCACCTCTCCCACTCTCCAATCCTCGCACATCAAGACCCCTCCTCGCGCGAAGGAGGCCTCCGCGCCTCTGATATCTCCCTTCATACCTGCACCTGCGACGAGGCGCTCTGGCTATGCGTGCAGTGCGGCCAAACCATCCGCTCCGCAGACACGACCTATCGTCGCGTCTGGGCCTGGCGCACCCGCTACAGCACCTATCTCGGCGGCGGGCTGGGCACGGGCATCGGCGAGGGCTCGCAGGGTGTGAAATGCGGCCGTGGCGAGTGGTGTCTTGCGGGCCAGGAGATCGAGCTCGAAGTAGACTGTGAAGCGGATGAGGGGCTTAGTGACTCCAGTAGCACGGGGCATAGTCCGGTGAGTCATCCCGGGCAGGGACATGCGTATCTGGAGCCTGGGATGGATGGGCATGATGAGGAGGAGCCCGGGTATTTTCGGCAGGAGATTATTGGGTTGGGTGGGGTTGTTAAGCATAAGGCTAAGAAGAGGGTTATGGTTGGGGCTTGTGTGGTTGAGTTTGAGGATGAGAGGGAGACGGGCAAGTATCTCGTTCGTGAGGAGTGTGGTTCTGCACGTAGTTGGTGTGGGTGGTGTGATCGGGTTATCCCGTCTAAAAGGGACGATTTAGAGATTTGATTTAGCTTTGGATCGTCGTATATTGCATTTATGGCGCGAAACTGGGATGCTGCATCTTCTTTTGGCAAGTCAAATGTCCCCTGGATTATGAGCATCTTGATACAAGTAATCTATCTCCCTATTCATTGGGAGTATAGAAATGAGTGTGAAAAAGTCTTCAATAGTTTGTCATAAGTGTCATAATCGTCATTTCTAAATAAACAGAGTGACCAATTTGAATTGGATTCATGAATGAGGTTCAGTCTAAGGTATAATCAACTTAAAAGGTACTCCTGTATAATGCAGCGCTTCCCATGCAACATCCGTCGAAACATCATACATATTTGTCGTTATAGTAGAAATATCAAAAAAAGGAGAAAAGAAAAATGTCCAAAGGACAAAATGCAAGTGAAAAGGGTGAATAAGAATGAGAATCAAAGAAGGGAAGGAGAAAAAGAAGAAAAAATGATGACGGAGGGAAGATGATCAAGAATGATGGTAGAAGTAAAATATCAAAAAAGATGGAATGATCACAATTCAAAAAGGCGATTGAGATCAGTATGCAGTGACGGACCTGAAGAAGCCTCTGATCTTGGACTCTTTAGGTGGAGAAGGGTCACGACGGCGATGCGAACGAGCGTCCTTGCTGCTCTCATCATCTCGGCGACGACGGCGACTTTCGGGCTTGTCGTCCTTCGAATCCGACTCGCGAGACTTGCGCGAGGGAGCTTCCTCCTGACGAGAGTGTCTGCGGGATTTCTCAGCCCGGGAACTATCCTCTTCACGGCGAGAAGAGCCAGTAGATCGACCACTGGACCTGCGTTCACCGCGGGAGACATTCTCATCGTGGGAAACTCGCTCCCGAGTGCTGCTGCCGTTGCTGGTAGCGTTCGATGTTCGACGAGGTCGTTCAAACGCTGCCATGACCGGCTTGGTGCTGTTGACTCTGACTAAAGGTTTGGGGTTGTCCGAAGCGCTGTGGTTCATGTACTGCAAGAAGGTCCGCGGCTTAGGAGCAGAAGAAGACATCTGCTTTGAGGAAGGAGGTGGGGGAGGAGGCATAGATCGACTTGTATCCTTTGAAGATGCACTGCGCTTGGGCTTCACAGCCACGACAGGAACTTCCTTCTTGGATCTTTCAGACGATTTCTCCGAGGGAGGGATGCCGCTACGCGCCTTGTCGGCAGCCACAGCTTCCTCTCTCTGGAGAATGCGCTCCTGCACACGCTTCTTTTCCTCGTATTGGCGTTTGGACTCCTCCATTGCCATCGCCCATCGGTTGGTGAAGAGACCGCGATCACTCTTTTGGCGCTGAAGCTGAATCTGGCGATCTTCGGAGGAGGCCTTCGAGGTGCGTCGTTCTCGCTCCCCAGACGAGCGCTTCCTGCGACGACGGGACGAATGTCCTGTTGTTGTCGCATCGGCTGGCTCATCCAGAGGTGTTTCACGGCTCATCTCCAAAGGCTCCTCTGCAGGTGCCAATTCTTCAGCTACCGGCTCGAACGGTGCGATTTCTTCTACAACTGGGGGTTCCTCAGGCGTTGGGTACTCCTCTGGCGCAGGTTCGTCCGCTGGTGGTTCCTCTGCTGGAGATATTTCTTCAACCACAGGGGCGGCGATTTCCTCGACAACTGGAGCTTCTTCGGGCTCGGGCTCAACGGGAGCAGGCTCCTCAGCGGGTGGTTCCTCGGGAGCTGCGGGTTCCTCTGCCGGAGGGTCGGTAGGTGTCTCTGGTTCAGCAGGTGCATCATCAGGGGGGATTTCTCGCGCCTCCTCAGGTTCAGGGACAGGTTCTTCCGCAGGAGGGTCGACAGGCGCCTCAGACTCAGCTGGAGCTGGTTCCTCAGGAGCAGGATCCGCAGGCGCCTCTGGTTCGGGCTCTGCAGAAGGCTCCTCAGCAGCGACTGGCTCCTCACTTGGAGCTTCCTCTGTTGGCGGAGCCTCCTCTGGAACAGCCTCTACAGGGTCTTCCTTTGTCTCTTCCTCCACAGGTGGGGCTTCGGCTTCCTTGGCAGCCTCAGCAGCAGCGGCGGCCTCGTTCTCAGCCTGTTCAGCAGCAGCTTTCTCGGCAGCTTCAGCGGCTTCTTTCTCGGCAGCTTCAGCAGCTTCTTTCTCAGCCTGTTCAGCAGCAGCTTTCTCGGCAGCTTCAGCAGCTTCCTTTTCAGCCTGCTCGGAAGCAGCCTTTTCAGCGGCCTCGGCAGCCTCTTTTTCAGCCTGCTCGGCAGCAGCTGCATCGGCGGCTTCCTTTTCGGCTTGCTCAGCAGCTTCCTTTTCAGCAGCCTCC
>KZ118900.1:55555-81294 GCA_002153405.1 Mycosphaerella populi pn0402 | reverse complement strand
GGTCTTACCCTCGCGGCGACGACGGTACTTGACCTGGTAGCGACTTTGGAAAAATTAGTACAAACTTATTTTTCAAAACGCCCCTCACGCTGAAAAAGAAATATGATAATCCAGTCTTCGCCTCTTTACTTACCTGAAGTACGCATCGTTCTTGACGGTCTTATTGAAAGGCTGTGCAAGAAGATCACGAGTCAGCAATTTGCGCTTCAGAAATTGTCCGAAGCATCTTGCAGGGACCCGATTCCGGACGAAGCGGAAAACAATGCCAGCAGTGGCATTACCCAACTGCGGCAGGCAAAACTCACCATGGTGACGGTTGTCGGAGCTGAGGCCTGTTGTCGACTGGTGTGGGAAGTAGAACGAGTCTTGTGTGCGGACAATCTTTTGTGGGGGGCTTTCGCTTAGCGGGGATGCAGCCCACGCTGGAAATGTGGTTGGCCACACGTCCACGACCGCGGAACTGGTCTGGCTTAAGGAACGCCCAGTTTCGCATTTGGTCTCTTAAAGCTGTTTAGGTGGTACGTACTACGAAAGCTCTAATTTGAATTCCTACATCAGGCCTTGTCAGACTACATGTTTGTATCTGTCCATCGAAAGCCATCTTTTGCGGGAAGACGATCTTCAGAATTGGTGCATGATTGTGCGATAAGAAGTGGATATGTCACGTGATCAAAAGCCATGAACGGAGATATAGTCACATGACTAAGGATCTATTGCTTTGGAACATCACCAGATCTCAAGCTCATTAAAAACAAAGCTCGATGTGTATTCAAACAAGACCTTTTCACTCGTCATTTTTCTTGCATGCACAGTTGCCCCGAGGTAGCTTCCAGTAACGACCTCTGTCGAGCGTGTGTTCTCTAATTAGTGTGTCTGGATCATGGTAGCGGGGAGGTGAATGCTATAAAGGGATATTTCTGGCAGAGAAGATGTTTTGAGGTGGAAACGTGGAAGTTTCATCAAAGTTACAAGAGTGGGTATTGAAGCTATCTCTTTTGTCCGCCAAGGACATTTCCTAAGCAATAACAGACGAGGAACAAAGCAACGGTTACAGTAGTAAACTCATTTCGTACTATCGGATCAAGCCTTGAGCTCGACCTTTCGCTCCTGCTCCTGCGCATCTGCCTCGTCTATTTCCTCAACTTCATGGAATTCCTGCTTATTCAAATGCTTGAACCTGAACCAGAATATTATTGACTGGACCGCCTGAGCCACTGCCGGGGCGCCCCAAATCCACAGAAGATACGGATCCACCGTGACAGGGAGCAGAATCTCTCCCAGCGCACTACTTAGGGCATTCATGAGAAGGAAGATGGCCACGACCAACGACTTCATGCTCTTTGGCGACCTGGCATATGCAAGTTCGTACGCAGTCACGGCACAGAAGCACTCGCTCAGAGCCGCCAGGATAGTGGTCGGGAGCTGCCACCAAATACTAATCGGCGCCACATCGTCACATGTGGAGGCCAGGTATCCGCAGGGCGAGAGCTCATATACTTTCCACTGCACCAATGCTCCTGCGAGACTGGAAAGCGTAGCTAGAAAGAAGCCGAAGCTGATTCGAGTGATCGGCCCCACTTTGATCTTATAACGCCGCAGTGCTGGATAGATCACAAATGTCAAAATGGGGATGGCGACAATGATAGTCAAGGCGTTGAAGTTGTTCAAGATATCATTAGGAGCTCCGTTGGTCACCATCGATCCACCTTGATTGGTTTGGACAGAGCCGATACCGCCATCATTAAGATACCAGATGGGATAGTAGAGGAAAATGTCGCATGCTTGGACCGTTTTTGCAACCTTATCGACTGTGTTGTCTGTCCAGGAGATGCTAGTATCCTGGCCAAAATTCGAAGGTTTTGCGAAGTCCCAAAAGTCCTTTCGCCAAAACATGAATCTGCTCCCCTTCAGAGCCTTTCCAATGATTTTAAATGCCTCGGTCAGCTCTTTCGATCCACTTGGAGGCTCCTTGCGAGTCCTCTTGTACATCACCAAGAGAAGGATAGGAAGCAAGAAATAAATGATGGCCGACAATAGAAAGGCAAGCCAGTATCCAACATACTTCTCCGCATAGGTTGTAGCAAGCATGTAGAAAGCGCCTACATTGACAAATCCATAGAATAGAAGCATTACCCTGTTCGCCGTTGCCTCTGGGTCAACGATGACTCTCTCTCCAGACTTTAGGGTCCGAATGAAGGGCTTCCTGTTTGGATTTTGATCAAGGATGAGGGGTGCCACATTGGGCTTGAATATGCCTGCCCCTAATGACAAGATTAAAAGGCCAATGATGAATGGTGGAGCAGCATTGGATGCCCCTCTCGCAAGTACTGACGGGATGACACCAACCAGCTGAATGATATGAGCAACACCACAGAGCAATACTCCCCAGACGATTGCTTTATAGCGACCGATATGGACATCTGCCCACCAACCGCCGAAAATGGGAATCACGTAGGCCAAGAAAGTAAACAGCAGGGTCAGACCACTACTGGCCTGCAAGCCCATTCCCAGAGCACCGGCTGTTTTCTGTGTTCCTCGAGGAGGAGCACCTGCGCCATTTCCGCCTGAGCATAGATTGTCAGCAATCCGTATACATTTCGTTTAGCGCGGATCTGAAAACCGTACCTTCGGGAAGTGGATATTCAATGAAGTTCGAATACACCGTTTTGGCGCCGTAGTAAGACGCGCGCTCTGCAAATTCAACCAAGCATAGCGAAAACGAGACCCATGGAAGGTTATCAGCGACTCTGCGCAAAGTCGTGGATTCTTCTTCGGTCGGGATAGGCTTCTCGCTTTCGCCGTCGATCTCCTGTGTGGCCGTCTGGACCTTCTCAGGCTCCTTCGAGTTCACTTGAGATACTACATCGGCAGGCAAGTCATTGGCACGTGGAGCTGCGAGAAATTTAAGCATGGCCGTGTTAGCGAATTGTCGGGCAGTACAGACCCACCATAGGGGTGAGAGGGGAGGGGAGAAGAGGGGGGAGGGAAGCATGCATACCCATGATCAGCTAAAAGGGCGCAAAACAGCGTGTCGAAGCAGAAGTCCAGCCGACCGGATATTATAGTCCATGTTTACCATAAAGCTAATCGCAAACGCAGATGTCGCAATAACCGCCAATCTCCATGTTTGCACGCATCGCGTGAAGTTTTGTCCACTTAACTTCGCGAAGGTGCGGGTTTCAATCACGCTATTGCCGCCCGGATTGCGTTGTAGGGCAGATGTAACGCTCCCACCACACGCTCCTCTTTTCTCTTCCAATGATACCCCCCCAAGACCCTGGTGTCTCACGAACTCTTTTCATGGCAGGTGCGGAGAACTTCTCCTGGCCTCAACACCACGAAGCACATAATTCCACCACCACCTCTCCCTTAGAACACTATAACTCCACGAATAACATTGCTTAACAAATACACCATTTTAGTCCCAAAAGATATAGGTCTTTTCCCTATAAATTCTCGAATCATATTCTAATACCTACTAGGTATTACATGTGGCCAAGCTAAGCGAGAAATAAAGTCGTATCAGGTACTCAACTTTGTTGAGAGAACTAAGCTCAGGAGAGATATCAATATGGAGGATGGCGAGGATAAGCTAAGACGCTAAACCAAATTAGGCATTAATGCTGACCCTCTACCAATTAAGATCGATGGATCAGGTGGGTTTACATGATTACCCTAGGGTAGACCTCCGCAATGGACTATGGGCTTCAAATCCAAGGCCACCCCAATATGGCCCATTTTCCGGCTTAAATACAGTCTTGGCGCTCAAACATGCTGAGTAATAGCTTTACCATAACTAAGTGCTGTAGGACTCTGCTTTTTCCCCCCAGAACTACTATATTTGCACAGCTTGTCGCCCATTATGGGCCGAATGGAGGCTTCGTGGGCCTGGTGATAGAGCCCATAGCCCAGCTTATTCGCAGGTTGCGGCAGGTTGGGCTATGGGCCACGGGCTGGTGCGCGGAGGTCTACCCTAGGGCCTACTCCTTATTAACCAAGTCCCACTTCAAGCGCTCAACATAGTTGACAACCCCCGCTAAGAATCGACTTAGTCCTTTAAGTTGTCTTCAATTTAGTCCTAATATTTCAAAACTCTAATTATTTGCCACACGGGGCCAAGCCAGAACATCAAGTTTACATAAGTTGCATATTAATATTTCTCGCCATTGAAAATAAGACCATCATCTTCAGGGTTCCAGCCAACTGTGATGGATTTTTGTAAGCGCCCTTTCGGCTACTATATAGTCTTTCTTCGTCGAAGGGTTTGACTAACGAATTCTAAGCGCAATAAAGAAATTATCACGAGAAGGTCTTTGATCTGTCCTGTCAGGCATTCAGTGGAAATGGTCCTACGAAAATCCTGTATGTCTATTACGCTCGTTCCATTGGCAAGATATGAGTCTTCATCTAATTGTGATAGCCTACAGTCCAAGCCGTACGGTAGTTAGGAACATTCAAATATGCACTCTGGGAAAAGGTTCTAAGTCACGTTAGTGATTCTGGCGTATCCGTACAAGAAAGCAGATCAGTATGTATCAACACCCACAAGAGTATGGCCACGGGTGATCTTCATTCCATAAGAATGGATCATCGCTCGAAGTTGGACGATACTCACCTAATAAAAGAGGCTGTGAAGTTCTTATAAGTGGATAGTGCCAGGTAATCCCATGGAAGAAGGACGTGATGATCATCGTGACGACGATGATCGATCGACATGCGGGTCTATCCGCGACTAGGGTTGAATGTTAATGTAGATCCAACAATCGACTCGGTCGCAATCCTGCCCTGGCCACGGATCCTGCTACCCCTGTGCAGGCCAACCAAATGTCGCTACGAGCACATTTCACTTATGGCTCTTAATGCATACCGGGGGGTTTTCTCCACAGGGCATTCATCGCCGGCAGGATCGTGCTCCTGTAGAACAGGGCAGTTGGCTCATCTCAATGGTTGGCTTCTTGTTCTGAGCAGTTAGCACAAGTTCGAGTTATGTCTTACGCGGCTTCGTGAAGCAAGGAGTAGGGGAGGGATCTCGATGGAATTCGGGCAGCTTGCCGAAAAGACACTGATGACGACTTTCCGCCCTACTCCAACCCTTATCAACAGGGTCGATCCGATGTCTTACTAGATTTGTATTTGCTGATCATTTCCATGGGCAGTGTCTTCAGTAAGATCGTGTTCATGGAATGCATTCCTAGAAATAAGGCATGAGACGAGGCGGGTCTTCAACCTGCTCTCTCACGCTGGGATTACCCATTCCGGATCTCCACCCTCGATGATGCGTGCAAGAGCGACTGCTTTATCTACCAAGACCTTTTCCATTTATCTCGCTATGTCATAATCTCATTCGATCTGCGAGAGGAGTTGAGCACTCACTGAATCTCTTCCATCATGCGCGAACATGATGATGGACCAACTTTAAACGATTCATGGTCGGAAGCACCACCATTGGAAAATGGCGAACAAGAATATAAGTTCAAGCCAAGCAAATTGGTTCTGGCAACTTTGTTCATAGGTATGGATCTAAGTGTGCAGATCATCACATGGGAAATATCACAGCCCGCTAATCGGTGGATGATCTCTCTCTCTCCAGGATCGTTCCTAGCAACAGCAGATGAGACATTCGTTCTGACGACTGCCCGAGAGATCGCAGAATCCTTCCAGAAGGGGTCGTCTTCAATGTGGCTTATCACGGGATACAATATGGGATATTCGATGGCTCTGCCAATATACGGACGACTATATGAGGTTGCAGGACAACGAAGAACTTTTCTGCTTGCCTATACTTTATATGGAGTTGGCTGTGGAGTGACGTAAGGCATCACTGAATATCTGAGAGACAACTGTGTTCTGACATTTTGAAGCGCGGCGATGCCCTTCTATGTCACAGTCTTTGGACGATTCTTGACAGGCCTTGGGGGCTCAGGAATGATGGACCTCGCGTCGGTGGTGTTGAATGGTATTTATGCCCGCGATCAATGACATGACCCCACCGGAACACTCTAATCATGATTCTCAATACAGACATGGGAAGACCACGTGAAGTAGCTGTTTTAAGAAGTTATATTATGATCTGTAGTGTGCTTGGAATGGTTGCTGGAGCCCCTCTGGGGGCTTTCTTGACAAGCGCACTAGGGTGGAGAGTGTAAGTCGCAAGTTATCGTGGACGTGAAGCGGATGGAATACTAAATCAGGAACTCGCATCCTAGTTCATTTTTAGTGCATATTCCAATCGTCATAGCATGCGCTCTTATCACCTTCTTCAAACTTTCACCGGGGCTTAGGTCCGGGGCTGCGCGTGATAACACCTCCGAATCAGAAAATGACACCTGCGAGAAAACAACTCGCGATCGTCCATCACTCGATATTCCGGGAATGATAGCATTAAGCGCTTCGATATTCTCTTTTGTGCTTCTAGTGCAGATGATCTCTCACTCGGACTGGAGTGGTAGAGGGATCGGCATTGTCGTAGGCCTTGCCGTTGCTTTCCTCGTCTGTTTAACAGTATTCATTATAATAGAGGCTCACTGGGCCAGCAATCCCATTGTTCCATTTCACTTGGTCCGACATACACAAGTTGGTCTAGTGTGGGGTACAACCTTCTTGCTAATGATGGGGGCTTTCAGTGTGAGTTGTTGGTCATGTTCTCCATGAAGTGTCAATGGCCCTACAGGAACTAATAATTCGTTTCTTCATAAGTTGCTTTCAACAGTCGGTCCATATGCTGGCCGCGTATTCCGATTTCATACCATATTAAGGGGGGTTTCTCTAGCCCCTCTTGCAGTAGGGGCAACTTTGGGATCCGTCTTGACTGGAAAAGCCGTCAAAAGGTAGCATGATATCTTTCCCTGCTGTGAGCCATCATCTAACACCTGCTTCTTGTAGAACTGGTCGACAGAAGCCCTGCACAATATGTGGCCTTGGTATCTGCATCATCGGTCTTTTGATAATACTCCTTCGATGGACTATCTTCAGTCCAAATGTTTATGAGCTGCTGTATACGTTCATATTTGGACTTGGTTTCTCCATGGTTCTATCCGCGCAATTCATTGCCTTGAGCTCCAGTACCACAGATAAACATGCCGCCACTTCGATCACCTCGTACTATCTTTTTCAACAGGCTGGGATAATGATTGGAGTTGCTTTGACGCAGTCCTTCCAAAATCTCTTATTCCGCAAAAAGCTTGAAGCACGACTTGGGGCAAGCTCAGAAGCAACCAAGGTAAGCTGAACAAAGTGCAATACCTACAACAGTCCCTATATGAGAACCTAACGATTCCTCAACAGATCATTCAAAAGTCTTTGGCCAACATTGAATATCAATGGACATTGCCACATGCCCAACGAGACCTGGTTGACTCTTTATTCCGCCAAAGCTATGTGCTTATCCCCTGTATGTTAATATTTCCCTCTTGTGCTGAAATCTCATTGCTTACAAATTTCACTCTCAGCTTTCGAAATAGTTGTACTATCAGGCGCTTTGCTTTTAGTAATTAGGCAAAGGGAACATGTAATCTGATATGCAATATTCATAGATATGATTATACCAACAGATTTCCATTTCCATTTCCCGCAGAAGACTGCTCACTTTCTAGAGCTGTTATCGACGACCTCGGCACCGCCCCCACTACACAAGAGTTTTCAAGGTTAGTTCTGCTTGCTGGTCAACCTCAACGGGGATATAAATCTAGAGTAGTATTCCAACAAGAAGATATAGGTCTCTTGATTTGATGAAATGACGAAGCCATTCGACAGCTGAACAATCTTTAATCCAACTACTATCAAACATAACGAATTGGTATTTATCAGGAATAGAATCTTGATCCTTGAACTACTTTTCCACTAGAGTTCATCGATGAAGAGTTGAATGCTCACGAGACTGGTCAGCATTGGCCAGAATAACTACCAGGAATCATAGAATCATAAAATTCGTGTTATCATACATAGCTCTAAGTTTACCCAAAAGCGGAGTATGGTAATGGAATATCTGTTTGCGGTAACCGCTGTGTCTCGATAATGCAGGCAGAGACAGGCGCCCACGAGGGGCTCAATTGGCCAGCCAATAGAGCAAACTCGTAAACCCACTGGTGAATATTATCTTGAGACAAACGAAAAGCCGGTCGATTCCACCCTCGCTGGAACTCAACATGTACAAATGGGTTGAGGTGGGCCATCACCCAAATGACCACGCCAGCGTGGTAAGTGGCAATGATGGAGAGTATATTAAATGACGCTTTCTGTGCATTGTTTTTGTTCGATTGTGTTTTTCGGATTTCATCGTCCAAAATACACCATATTCGACATGAGTGATGGAGTGCGATCTGAGCGGCATCGCTCGCGGCCCAGAAAGCGATGGCGTTGAGGTCCATGTCAAGATACGACTGACTGGATGTTAACAAATCTGGCGACGAGAGATTATGCAGGGCGTCAAGATTGGCATTCATTTGGATATGCCACAGGTGATATAATAAGGGATCCAATGAAAATGAGCGGAGGAATCCTTCGTGGGAGGCTTTCCACCGTTCCAGTGTGCCAGATAACTTAGAGTACTCCACATTCAAGATACTGGGCGCTTGGTGCTGAGATTTAGGATTATTTTTTCCTTCGTTCTGAGAATGGGCATACTGCATCGCTTGGCAGATCCCAAGTAGCCAATTCTGTATGCCATAGAGTAGCAGATCGTGCATGGAAGGAGATGCGAGAGCAAGAGTATTGCCACTAGCTCCACCATCTGCTGCCAGTCTGACAAGATCTGAGTAGACCATATTTGGACTTCCTATTCCTCGACTAGCAGATATAAGCTTTTCTCGCCAAGCAGGTCCAGTGTATGTCCAAAGGTCATGGTTGCAAGGAAGGGATAGCCTAAGTTCATCGAATGACACGAGAGGCTTCGTACTCCACAGAACGCCAGAGAATATTTCGCATCGAAAGAACCCGAAGACTAAGCGGCGGCGCTTTTCTAGCTTAATCCACTCGCGTAGTCGATTCTCAGTCTGTTTGCCGTAGTTGTCGAAGAACGTCCCAGGCGGTAATGGCGATGATTCACTTTCTTCAAATAGCTTGACCCGTCGAGCATGGGATACCAGAACAGCGCTGGCTTCTTGGGTATATTTCAACGCTTCTTGCGAGCCTAAGTAGAGCGACATAATTTCCATAAGCAACAACGCCTCGAAAATTGCATCAGACTTCTCTTCATCTGGAGGGCATGAAAGACATGCATTGAGGAGTTTTGGGCGTAGTGCTATGTGCATTTCCAGGCCGTATCTCTTAGCTCGAGGCGAGTCCATATACATAGCGCCGATGGAACCCATGACCAAGTAGAGGAGGGGTTCCACGTCATCATACTCAAAGCCTTGACGCCAGGTCAGGGGCCATAGAGTATGGAAATTATCGAAGAAAGATTTGACGAATGTATGTAATAGATGGGACTGTTGTGGGGCGGGGAAGTATACCAGTTGATACGACTGCTCAATCTCGCTTGCCAGAGTGATCCGTTTACGACAACGGAATTGAATACCACGGCGGGGCAGTCTGAAGAACTCGAGGTAAGCTTCATCTGCAATTCTTTGGACCATCTTCGATCCTTCATCCATGTAGGTTGAATCGATGTTGAATGAGGGGTTGAAATCAGGGGGGCTGTTTGTTGAATCCGAATAGTCGGATGATGGCGGATAAGTTGGAGGTTGGTTGATTAAAGATTCAGTGAAGAATTCCTGTGGTGGTTGTGACACTGCTGTTGTTTGGTTGACATCTGCAGCCATGATGTCCATTGGTTGAGAAGGCAGGATGTTCAACGGCACCTAGGAAAAACTTAGTAGGGGTTGTCAGAGTTCACGAAGATTTTCATACTGTTTGACTCCATTGCCCTCTGATGCCGGATCCCAGCAAGTCATTAAGCCCGAGGTTATCGACGGGAGCCAGGGAATTGATAGCATTGTCGACTATCGGGTTGTTATCGACAACTGCACCCGCGGAGGAGGACTGGCCTGGGGGGTCCTCGGTGACGTTTCTCAGGGAAGGCCCATCTTTGGACTCCATGGCAAGGACGCTGGGCCGCGTTGCTTTAACCAAAAACGAGCATTTCTTGTTGGCCGCACGGCATGCAGAACAAGGGCGAGCAGCATCGCATCGTGTTTTGCTTCTCTTGCACTCGTCGCAAGCGCGCACTGCTCTCTTCCGTCGGTCCCGGGTACTGATGGCGCCCTCGCCATGGAGCTTCTGATGGCGATTCAACACATCCATGCGCGGGAATTTCAGCTGGCATACTGGGCATTGGAACCACTTGCTTGGGTCGTGAGTCTTGCGGTGACGCAGATAGGCGGGCCGGCTGGTGTACTGCCGACCGCACTCCTCGCACACGGTGATGTCTGGCTTATCACTCATGGTGCAGGAGAGGAATGAATGATTAGATGTTTCCCCGCTGCTGACTATATGTTTAAGAACCAAAGTGAGGCCGGTTTAGCGGGATTCATAATCCTGCTGAGGCGGAAGGACGATCTCTGCGCCCCGCGTGCAATGGACATCACACCCTAAATCTTAATGTGAACGCCAGCCTCCTGGGCCAATCGAACCTTTGGCCGCGACCCAACGAGCCAATGGGTCTCTAATAGTCTGGCCCTGGTCCTACTAGGGTCCTGCTGGGGTCCTCCAGACTACTCATTTAATTTTTCTGCACGGAGATCGCCGTCTTACCAGGGCTCGTTGCACTCCTTTTCCGCCCCCATGACCCCCCAATGTGGCGAAAGGTTCTTTCGGGCCCACGCTATTAAAACACGGAAGCCTTCTACGTTAATCGACGTTAATCGACGTTAATGCTCCTGCAAAAGGAACATCGCCCTACTCACGTACCCCGCGTGCGTAATAAAGCAATTACTTCTGCTGCTAATATAGTCGAGGAACGGCTCTCAGGGTCTTATCATGATCGGCGCGGAGACAAGAGGGGGCCCGACCTCATTTCTCAACATTTCCCGACTTCCAGAGTCTCCCGTGTGGGATCATCAGAGTTTTGATGATCTCGTCCATCCCAAGCAATCTCTTTTCAGGTCCATACTGAGGAAACCAGAGCATCTGGATGCCAGCAAAGCCGACTAGGGAGTACGACATACATGCGGCTCCCTATAAACTCCTACCAAACTAGATAATGCTCACGGCCAGAGGCGTACATACCGACATCCTACCGACATCCGAGTAATCAATGTATCTTCAAACACGCTAATCGAGTGGCAGGAATGTGTCCAAATCAAAACCAATCATAACGAGGCGTGGTGGATATGGTAGATTTCTAGACTCGTATGATCCCCCACGGGGCCGAAGAGTATGGCGGAGCTGCCCAGGGTTTAGCCCCTAACATGAATCATACAGCATGAACTTTTCTACAGGAGTAAAAGTGGCATATCCCTGGACCAGGCACATGAAAGCTGGGCACTGACCTTTTTTCGGCCCAAGAAAAGATCTGATACTCCATCACCCTCCCCCTACTCGTTCGGATTCCCGCGATCCGCAATCAACCCTTCCCTTCCAAGGGTTGAAAAACTGACTCGCCAAACAACACTTTGATTCTAAGCCAATCCTGCAAGGAAATATTTCTTTTCGGGAATAACAGTAGAATTTCGAAAATAGAACCCACGACGGCTGTACCTAGGTAATTTGCAGAAAAAGAACGTTCCTTAGGGCTAAACTATATACTAACTATCTCAACTTAGACAAAGATTCTCTGGACGTAATATTCCCAAGCGCCACCCTTACCGGCCAGGAATAAAAGTCCGATCTTTGATGAGCTTCAAATCTCGATCTGCACCATTTCCTCGGCTCCGGAGAACCATTTCTTTTCCACGTGGAATTATCAGCTCTTCGTACGCCTTCAGCGCCTCAGGGACATCTTTCTCGGAAAGAAAGCGGGCCAAATCGCAGGCATCCCGGACCGCCGTATTGGCCCCCGCAAGATTGAAAGGAATCATTGTATGCGCTGCATCACCAAGGATAGCAACATTCTTTGAATGTGGAGCTTCTTCAGCCTCTGGCAAGTAAAACTCCACGAGCTCGAGCGCAGGCTCGTGTATACAGCTGGGATCACTATGGTGCACAATGTCGGAGAATAATGGGTGGAACTCCTTGCTCATCTCCACAGCTAGATTATAGCGTTCCTGCCGGCTAGCCGATCTGATCTTCCCAAAATCTTCTACTGGGTTATCAGATCGGTGACAAATAACCCAGAAGCAGTGGGCCATCGAGCCATCTGGAGTGGTTCCAACAAGGCCCACCAGAAATCGGTAACCAGGTGTGTGTCCCCAGATCGCTGCCGAGCCAAGTTCGTGAATTGGTTTGTAGAGTTCCATGGGGACTGTGACCTCAGCGGCAATAGCGACTTGCTCACTGGGCACCAGTAGGTTTTTGCTTCCCAGGAGCTGGGAACGAACGCGACTGTGTGCCCCATCCGCACCCACTACCACATTTCCTGTGGAGGTTGACCCATCTGCAAAATGGATAGTGATTTCCCCATTGGGCTGTTGCTCATATCGAGAGAATGATTTGCCCGTCTGGACATTGATGCCCTCGCCCAACAAAACCCGGAGCCTGTTTCGGTTGGCGCGCAAAAGTTCCCCATCATCTCCAACAGAAGTCGTATATTCTGCGGTTTTGACGTCCAGGATTGTAAACTTGTCTTTAGCGTTCGTGTAGCAATTCACACTTGTCTCCGGTAGTCTTCTGAACAAATCCTCTGGCAGGTACTCTCTTATGGCATCCAAGCCTCTATTTGATTATTAGCACGATACCAGCTAGCTTTAGAATGAGAAACCTACTCAACTAAAGCCACTGCCCATCCTTGGCCTCTGGATTTGCCTGCGATCTCGCGGTCGAAAATTTCGTATGGTATCTCAAGTTTTTCAAGTGCATGCGCCAACACTAACCCTCCAGGCCCGGCTCCAATGATAAGGACCTTCTTGTCGGACAATCCCATTGTTTTTTTAAATCAAAAATAACTGAATAGATTCTCCAAGCTTGACTAGTATGATTAGATGAATTGTTATAGTACAAGCCTTTGTTCGAAGATATGATTTCGAGAATTTATACGTGAAGCATGGTGGTATAACGGACTTCTCGGCAAGTTATTTACAGGGTTTTTATCATAAGTCTAGCTGAAGAAGTGATATCCTTAAGGTTAGTCGCGAAAAGATCGTTGCACCTCCTACTACGGGTCGCCTGTGGAGCCATTCGGCACGGTAAGTTTCAGGATTGACGTCAGAATCACCAAGTTTCACGATGAGGATCGGGCTCAATAGGGAATAGAATGTGGTTCTCCTCTCTCATGATCGACCGGATGTGTCTGGAATGGAGCTTTGCGTATATCCGGGGTATCAGCTTGCGGGTAATGTGGCTCGATACAAATTCGCTCCTTCGGCACCCGGCACCGAGTTGATTCCAAGGTTAGATCCCTCATCGGGACACAGAAACCTACACATGAGTAATGCGGCTATTGTGGTCAAGTATTTGCAGCCTTTTTGATCACCATGAATAAGTTATTGGTAACGGTTGAATCGGCACTTTCATCAACGAGAACACTTGGTCTGGGGCTCCAACGAGCGAGGTATGGAAGTATAAGAATATCCAGGTCGCATCAAGCTCAACTTTGGAAGTAAATCATTCAGAAATCAATCAAAATATCTAAATCGTATAATATCGATTTATTCATCCAATCAAGCCACATTCTTCAAAATGGGAATCGCACGGCCAATCATCACTCACAACAAAGATGCGCCAGCCTATTGGCAGATTGGCAATCTATGGCGCACCATGGCCACCGGTCTCCAAACTGATAACACATTTGCTCTTCTCGACCAAATCGTCCACAGTGGCGGAGGTGGCGGTCCATGTACACACACCCACACCCAAGACGAAGGTCTATACGTCGTCTCTGGCAAATGCACCTTCAACGCCGGTGGAAACGATGGCATGGCTGCGCCAGCCGGGACATTCGTCGCGGTTCCAGGCTTGACAGAACACTCGTTCACAGTCGATGAGGCGGACACTCAGCTCCTGAACTTCTATCTTCCGGCTGGGTTTGATATGCTGATTGTTGGCATTTCGCACCCTGCGGATCGCAATGAGCCACCGCCTCCAGGTATCCCTCTGCCTCCTCCCCACCTGGTGCGAAAGCTGGCAGCAGACTATGGTATGGATGAAATTCTCGGCATGCCGTTCATCGATAAGGCTCGCCCCGGCATTATGACCACAAAGCCCACACCTGGAGCTACAGTCTTCCCCTTCACATCTCATGCAAAGGATGTCCCTAGCTATTGGTACCTGAACGGACTGTGGTCTGTGATGGCTTCTAGCAAGGCAACTGGTAACAGCTATACTATGTTCCAGATCCTTTTGCAGAAGGGCCCAGTGACGCCTCCACACGTCTACGAAGGCAAAGACGAGATATTCTATGTGCTTGACGGCGAACTTACTTTCTGGCTTGGAGACCGTATTGAGAGTGCTTCCAAGAATGCCATGGTCTTCATTCCCAAGGGAACGGCGACTTCTTTGCGAGTAGATAGCGAAACTGCATTGGTGCTCAACATCCACACCCCTGGCGGGTATGATGAGATTTTGGCAGAGTTGGGCCAGCGCACTGAGGATCGCAGGCTGCCGGCTGCTAGTGAGGTCAAGGAAGTTGACGAGAAGGTCAAGACGAGACTTTTACAATATGTAGGGCAGCGCAAGATCACCGTATCAGATGCTCTTTGAATTTTAGCCTGAAAACAATGAACAAGTGTATAAGCTGGTCTTGAGAATGGGTGATAGAGACGGACATATAAAGGTTTAATAATATGCTAGTTTATATGCTTCAGACCACGTTTTTTAGGATTGTAATTCCCACTTAGAGTCGAGCTTTGTCGCCATTTTCCAATAATTGAAGGTTTGTAATCTTCTCTAGCTCCTTCACCGCATCTTGCGTCTTTCCAAGGATGACTCTAACAGTGCGCAGGCCTGCTCGCCTTCCAGCCTTCAGGTTTTCCCCAATATCATCGAAGAAGTAGATGTCGTCGGCATTGGCTCCAGCGAACCCGCGCTTTTTGGCCAATTGATCCATCTCTTGAATCGCAACCTGGTAGATTTTCGGATCCGGCTTCCTCAATCCTGTGTGCGCCGAAGAAATGAAAAAGTCAAATTGGGACCTGACACCCGTATCATCCTTATTATAAGGGTGGTCTTCTGGAAATTTGGTAGTATTGGACAATGCGCCCAGAAGGAATTTGCCAGACGCTCTCAATTTTTTCAGTGCTGGAAACATATACGGGTCCGGGGTACGGGATATCCGCATCATCTCCCAGAAGAGATATTCTGCATCGACTTTCGGGAGTGGAGGAACTGTGACTGGTCCAGTGAGGCCTTTCTTCTTGTGCTGTTGCTCGTGGAATTGCTGCCATAGTGTAGGGTTGCGGAGATCCTCGTTAAAAGCGGCGAAGAAGTTGGCATCCATGGGGATCTCGCCCCGCTCTATCCTGTGCCAGCTCCCATGTGGTGCCGTCCGTGAAATGCTGAAGTTCACCCATCCTGGAGGGATATCCTGCGATAACTCATAGTCGAGGATGGCTTGGAATGGTGAAACAACCTGGTCTTTATAAGCTTGATTCAGCTCATGAGATAAGGTTGGGGCCACTTACACACACGCCTCCAATGTCAAAAAGAAGACAAGTTGGCCGCTGGTTACCTGACATCCTTGCGGGAGATATGTGATAGAGCAAGGCGATAGGAATGTAGAATTTGTGTGTGGCGGTGTCGCTAATTGATTAATTAGATACCTGCGGAGAAGTTGAGGCGATCTAGCGAGAGTTGCCGAGGTCCTGCAAGTCCGGGGCGAGTGGAGGCCGAGGATGTAGTGTTCCGGGCGTCTATACGGAGTACGCGCCAGGGCATCATATTCATTGTTGACGAGAAGGTAGTGATTAAAGTGCGCGAATATTTCAATTAGAATTATACTGCTGAAAGAGTTTTACAAACATATGATCCCCATGCTTTTGGAACAATGCCCCAACTGACGCGCTACACGTGATGTTATCGCTATCGCTATCGATCAAGACGCGTTTTCCGTCTACGAAACATCCATCACGCAGCTAGCCCTGCTACACAGCAATGAAGCGATGGATTCCACGCGTACAATTTCCGAATTGAAGTCGGCATTTCTATGGAGTCAAGTCCGTATCCTCTCAGAGAGCCTCGAGCCCCCCGGGGACTGGAGGCATTACGCCGTCGAAACAGACGAAGAAGAACTAGCAGACAAAGTAATTGAAGATGTTCTGCATAAAGGTAGGCACGATGGCCTTCTTTGTTTACCATTTGGTGGGAAAAAGTCCTTTCGATCCATGCTGATATTGACCTAGTAAATATCGCGGCCAAACAACATAATCGAGTTGTTTACTCTTCGCAGGCAATCCATCATGTTGCCCACCAAATTGCCACTCTGTACTGGTCTTCAGTAAATGAAGAAGCGCAGAGCCGGAGCGTTTCTGCCAACGGTATTGAAAAAACCGCTGATCTCTCAAGACACATGTATCGCCCACACTATGCGCTACACTTTTTTGAGGTCACTTTGCTGACGGTTCTAGAAACATTACCAAATTGCCGCTAGACTTGGACAGCCAAGGACCTAGCAGTGGTGAAAGCTCAAGGTTGGTGCCCGAGACTGATCTGGATATTCCCCGATTGGGTTCATCTACTTAACTTCGTTGTACAGGTATCTGCAGCTACGGGAGAGACTCGCCAGTTTAGATCAGCAGCGTCAGCAGAAGCAACGACGCCTAGACCAACTCCAGCGCCTTCGGGGGTTACTTGAGCCATTTAAGAACCCACAAGAAAGTATTCAGCCCAACCTGATCACCCGTGATGGGGAACTTGCCCAAGAACTGGAAAAGATGCGCATGCTAGTCGCGCGGGTTGGGGGCAGGATTGCACAGCAGAAGTCTCGAAGTGAGGTTCATGATGAGGAGTACTTACTGCCTGGATCAGGCCGTCGGTTGGATGCCCTCCTAGATTCAGAGATATGATTTGACGACAATATGGAAACGAACTTTGCTTACGAGATAACAAAGGCGACATGGTACATCCCAGTTCATTATCATTCGAACGTACTCAATGTCCTTCCCAAAGTACCCGTGGACCATTCCCAAGTACCTTCCTGAGTATATTCAAACACGGAGTACATATGACTTGGTATGTAGACCTACACTGGTCCCTGCGACATGTATTATCTGGGAACCTAGCACTGCGTACGTGCGCGCTGTAACAATGATCTCGACTATGCTTGGAGCCTCTTTTTTTTTCTCTGCCCAAATAGACCAAGGCAATGCATTCTGCGGACATGGGCCGATTTGCGCTGTCCATTATAATTGGCCCCAGAGCCGTTTGCGACGGGAGTGGGAAGGAGCTTTGAGCAGATCGAGACGGCAGGAGTAAAACACAAATGGAAACTGGGCTTTGGATCGCCCAGGCACCGTAGCAAGAGCGATTGATTAAGTGGGAAAAATTCAGCAAAGTTCCTGGGATTTTGCTGGTTCGTTTTTGCACTCTCCACCGTCATTGACTTCCGGACGTCCCAATTACCCTTACACTCTTGGGGCCTTTTTGAACCGGTCTGGGTCCGCGCAGGTACCAGGATACCCGGAGTCAAGAAAAACCATGTTTGAATAGTGCCACAGCGAAGCTTTTCTCGCCAGAGCTATATGCATCGATGGACGCACCGAACGCGCTGGACAGGATGCGACGGCTGGTTGGGCTGGACGGTGGCGCTAGCCCGATTGGGCATGGCGTAGGCGACCCCAACAGCGACAGCAGCGCGATTGTCGATGTTGACCACTGCCCCGACGCCTCTGATCCCCCTGTCTATCTCGATTGCGCCGCCATCATCGAGGGTGCTACGCCTCCTTCGCCTGACAAGGCACCGTTTACCCGTGGGCACCGCCGTCGTTCCACCCACGTCACCCGCCGGGACCTGGAGAAGTTTCAGAAGGAGGTCCTGGGCGTGGAAAACCACGCCGCTTGGTACGACGAGGAAAACGGCTCCTCGCGACCTATTAATCCCAACGACCCGCAATTGGAAGAGTTGAATCGTGCCTTTGCGCTCGCTGATATGTCCATGAACAACGGCCCTGGAATGTCGGGCAACCCCCCCTCGGGCATGTTCTCCGGCTACGTCGACGGCCCTCCCAGCACGCCCAACACGTCCAACGTCCCTCGCCAACCTGTGTCCCCTGCAATTTCCCACCAGAACTCGCAGTCTAATGGTGGTGGCATGGCAGCTATGAATGGGCCTATTCCTTTAAATGCGGGCCATCAGATGGACCTGCATCATCTCTACGACATGGTGTTGGAGCTGAGCGATGTCCTAAAGAACAACAGAGAGGTCACAAAAAACATAGTGACAAGCGCTGAGGAAATTATGGTGCGTTATATTGCCCTGCGTGGCCTACGATCTGAAGATTTGAACCAAAGCTAAATTGAAGTTTCCCCTGACAGAAACATGGTTCCTCCGAAACAGCGACTCCTGCGATGCAACAGGTCAATGGCGAGATCACGGGTAAGCTACCAGATGGGCCGCAATTCAACCTTCCTCGTTTGACTCGAACCGGACAACTGACAGCAATTGCTCTTTTTAGCAACCCGAGTTTTGGACCTCGAGCGGGCGCTCGCCAAAGAGAAACGAATGGTAGAAGAACTTAAGCAAGAGCGACACGAAAATGCAAAGCTCATCGGCGAGTACGAGGCTGGAGTGGGCACCATGGTGGAGCAGATCCGCAACTACTGCCAAAACAACAACATGCACTACTTCTACCAGAAAAATCACTACAACAACCTGTTGCAAGCAGAACGAGATGCCCACTTGGATAGCCGCCTGGACCGCGACTACTGGCACGCGCAGACAATGCGATGTGCCGAGATGATCCGAACTGCACATCGCCTTCGTTCGGAGGAAGACCAACTACCTGTACGAGTGGTTGCGGGTCTCCAGAACGAAGTTCGAGCCTACCGCCACGCCTTAGGTATGGAGCCTGAAAGGGCAGAAGATGAGTACGGTTGGGAGATCCTGCGAGATGTGTCAAGCCCGGAATAGAAGTCATGCTTTCATGGGTCCTGAAGGAGACCGGAGAGAGACCTTTGGGACGGACGATGTTTTGTTTGATCCGTATTACTGTGGGTTTGTGGATTGCATGGGACCTCGAGGCGTTTGCGTTTGCGACATATCCACAGGGCAGTGGACACGGCGTTATGATTTCCCTTGTTATGATTTCCCTTTTTTTTTCCTCTTTTTTTTTTCGGTTTGCTTGTTTCTTCATGTATAAGGGGGACTGGGGGAAGATACAGATGAGACCCCGTTCACCGCTGCAGATACCCGGTTTTTTGTGCAGCCACCGTGCATTATTGCGTATGGATCGACTAGGGGTCTGGGAATGGAGAGACCGCATTGGCGATGATCATTTTTGGGGGAAGTCCAGTGGCTTTTTCCCAAGCCGCTAGCTCGCAGTTAGTTGGGGTTAGTCTTTTGGCTCCTCCGTAATACTCCATCCTGCATGAGCCCTGGAGTCTTCCTACTGGCGCTCCCGGACTCGGTATATCCTTCCCCACACCATCCCGCATTTCTAGGTCGTTTATAGCCGAGGGTCTCTTCCAATATGAAAATATCCTGGTGCTCTGCCGGTTCTATTGTCTTCTGTTCGGAACCAGCAGCATGTCCAGTATGCAACGAGGGGCACTGCTACCTCACGTGTTCCAGTGGAGCCGCCTTCCATAGTTCGCTCTGTAATCGATGACCCAAACGGTTTGCACGACTCTGGTTATGTCACCGGAGATCCAGTAATGCTTAACCTTCATCCGGGGTTGGGTTCCTTTTTTCCTTTATCCTTGCCTCGTTTCCCCTTTCCCTCTTCTTTGTCTCCGATCCAGAATGTCGCCACCCGGATGAATGCGATTGATCATCTGGTCATCTGTAGCGTATCTTGCAACAACCTCCTTCGACTTACATTCGCACCCGCCCCCGAATCTCTCTCGTAGTTGCAGGAAAACGTGTCCCGGTCGCGTGGGATTCCTGTTGAAATTGCAGCGAAAATCCTTTGTTGAAAGTGGGGGTTGATCAGCCCAGCCATGCGTCATTCGATCTAGGGCTCTCTGATCATCCGTCGTTATATTCCGCGCCACACCACTGGCCACCTTCGTCAGCGCTGGGCGTCCGGCAACTCCGCAACATACTCACCAGACCAGAGGAATCCAGGATGGAGGGAGTCCAAACGGTTGATGTGAGCTGGCTCCATCATTCGCAGAAAGGCAAGTCGTGGCTCTTTACCCCCCACTCTATGTGCGTTAGGTCCGGGGTTGTATTTCCGCGACCTCCGAGGGCAGAGCGTTCTGGGGATCATAGAAGCCACCACTGACTGTCAGGCTTCAAGACCATCTTTCTCGCACCAAATCCGTTTCCTCCACCTTTGAAGATAAGCCTACGAATGGTAATGACTCCACGAAACCTCCGAACAAACCTCACCACCGGCGGAACCGCTCCAATAGCAGCCCAGCCCGGTCTCCTTCGAGCGGCCCTTCGCCAAAGGAATCGAGAGAGCCTGAAAATGGTCTTCCAAGGATAGAGGAAAAGCCAGCACCGGTGGATATACCTCTACCGCCAGTCGACCCAAAAATCGACGCGAAACTGTCGTCCTCCTCCCTCGCACCGCCGAAAACCAGCCCCAAGCAGATAAACGGTCGCCGGAACTCATGGATATCCAGTCTATCATCCAAATTCTCTTCCGGGTCTACTCCACCGTCCCAGTCGAGCTTGAAAGGCAACCTTGCTAGTCCTAAGGCGACATCGCCTATGGATATGCACAACCCGTTCGGCGCAGCCTATTCGCCCGGAGACAAGGATCTGGAAAAGAAGGAGGACTCGCTCGGTACCATTACATCTTCCTCTCCCAAGGGACCTTCCTTTCTTCACAATGCATTGCGAAAACTGTCTTCAACTTCCGGTGGCTTGCCCAAATTGCCACCAAATGTGAACTGTCCGCGTCGGGTCATGAACCTTGACCAAGGTCGAGATCGATGCAAGATCTCAGACCTGAATCAAGCGAAGCTGAAGCGTGTAGCTTTCTGTGTCGACGTTGAAATCGCGGGCTTTTCTCATCGCGACTCGGACGAAGACGCCCCTCCCACAAACCAATTGCGACAACCTCTCCCGGAATCCAACCGCCAAAAGGCGAAGAAGGCGGATATCAAAGAAAAGGCGAAGGAGGAGGCCAATGCACTCAAGGACCCTAGTGCCGCTGTGTCAGAGAAAGAGGATCCGATTCCAACCTCTGCCTCTACCCTTGCTCCAACTTCAGATCAAACCACTAACCCGCCTGATGCATCAGCCCAAGCTGTAGCACCGGAGACAGGGAGCCCTCCTAACGATAAACCGAATGGCGAGGCTAAGGACATCTCGCGTAAAGCAGAAAAGAAGAAGCGCTCGGAAGAAGAGAGGAAAGAGCGCAAAGAACGGAAGCGAAGACAAGCCGTGGCGAACGGCACGATTCCATTGCAGCTTGATGCTGAACACGACGAGGACGACTCCCGCTCGCCGTCTTCTTCTTCTGGCTCTCGGTCCAAGACCCAGAGTCACCCTACCACCGATCCTGTGCGCATCTATCGCCGCTGTTGTCAGCTGCGTGAAACACCTGTTCTGAAGCGAGTCGTTGATGAAATTTCCTCCCCATCATCTACTCTTGCTGAGTCTCCCGGTACTGTTGCCACACTTGACCTAAGCAATTTCCCCATGACACCCCAGGATATCTCAACTCTGAGCGACTGGCTTGCGGTTGTCCCTGTTCGTAAGCTTCTTCTTGAGAGCTGTGCTCTAACCGACGACTCTGTACGGGCCATACTTGCCGCATTATTATCAACCAAGACGGTGGAGCAAATGCGTTCCAGGAGGAGACGAGCAAGGAGATTTGAAGCTCCTGTCGTAAGGGAAGAGCGTTGGGGTGTCGTCGAGAAATTGTCACTTAAGAACAACCCAAAGATTGGCCGCGAAGGATGGCGCCATATTGGACTCTTTGTTCATCTATCAAAGTCTCTGAAGGCCATTGATTTATCGGGCATACCTTTCCCAAAGCCTCGAGTCGGTTCTGATGGTTCCACTGGCTCTATTGGGTCCGCGCCGGGCGCAGGAGCGAATCAAGACGTCTGCGATACCTTTGCGTGTGCGCTGGCAGAAAGGTTCCATGGCGATTATCTTGAAGAGCTTCTAATGAGCGAATGCAAACCTTCATCCGAGCAAGTCAAGCGGATTTGTGAAGCTTCCACAAAGATGGGCCTTCGAAGATTGGGGTTTGCCAACAACAATCTAACTCGGGAAGGCTTAGAGTATATCACCAAATATATGCAAGCAGGGCAGTGCGAAGGATTGGATCTCGGAGGAAATGTGATCAAAGAAGATCTCAACCTTGTCATTGAAGCTATCGAGCCCGAGCAACCACTCTACGCCATCAGCTTGGCTGACTGTGGGCTCGACTCATCTGTCATATCCCCTCTATTACAAGCCCTCGCTCGGATTCATAATCTGCGTTTCATCGATTTTTCTCATAACCCTGGACTTTTCTCAGGTCAACAGAACTCTCTTGGTGTCTTCAGACGTTTCTTGCCAAAGATGCCATCGCTCAGACGTATCCACCTCGCAGATGTGAACTTGTCCCCTGACCATGTCATTGGACTCGCTGAGGTCTTGCCGGAGTGCCCTGTTCTTTGCCATCTGAATATTTTGGAAAATCCTCAAATCACCGCCTTGGCTGCGGCCGTCGATCCCGAGATACAGGAAGAAGCTTGCGCTGTCTATGCCTCTATGATGGCTGCTGTACGCGTATCAGGAACCATCGTCGCTGTTGAGATTGAAATCCCTACAGCGGAGAACAATGAGGTTGTTAAGGCTTTAGCATCTCAGATTATTGCTTACTCGCTCCGCAATCTTGAGGGAAGCGACATCGAGGGAATATCTGGACCTCTTGCACCCCTTACCGGCAAAGACGTCGCCGTGCCTGAAATATTGCAGCACATTGTGGGCCATGCCAACGGCACGGAAGAAACATACGAAGACGATGATGAGGCTGCACCAGACGATGATTATGTTCTAGGTGGTACAGGTGTCGTTAAGGCCCTAGGCGTCTGCCTCAGAAACTTAGATCATCAACGGGATACCCCAGGCGAATTATCGGCACCTTGCAGTGGTACCAACACCCCTAGGCGTCGCAAGTCTAGAGTTGTCTCCAAACGGCCTCGCGACATGTCTAAGAATCTTCTTGAGTCGGCTCGTAACATCCGGGCTCGGATTCAGACCGCTCTCATTCGCGAGGACCGTGCCGGTAACGATTCTAATTACAGTACGTTAGACAGTATTCGTTTTAGTCTTGTCAATTTCGCTAACAATTAACTATAGGGCGTCTTCAGTTTTTGGATATGACCTTACATCGGATGATTCAGCGTTTCGAAGACGAATACCCCGAAACCCGACTCACATCTCAACCCGCACCTCCCTCTACCGTTCCAGATACCAATTCCCAACATTCCGGCGAGGACCTGTCTGCATCGAATATCACTGGCCACAACCTTGGCAGCAGTGTTGCAGACAATGAGAATGCCGTGGACGATGAAGATGCCGACAATTATGGCATCCATCTTTCCCGCACTAGCTCTATGACATCTCTGCATGCTCGAGCGATGACATCTGAAGAAGGCCACGTGCATCGTATCGGCCAGAACTTGCGTCGTGACTTCCTCAATCCACCCGCCCGCCAGGACGATGGAGATGAAGATGACTACTCGCATCTCGTGGCATTGCGAGAAAAGCTGGAAAAGCTCCAAGACGAGCAGTCTCAATTGCCATTCGACAGTGCCGGCGCCGAACGCACATTTGCGGAACTCGGCCACACGGTTGACGAACTCTGGGCTGCGCAGAGGCAAGATACCGAAGGCTTCGAGAAGTTCAAGCAGTCGCAGATTGCGGCTCAGATTAACAGCGGTCTCCGTCGCGCTGCTTCTATGCCTAATGCTGGTGATCAGCGGGAGAAGACAGACTCTCCGGAGAGCGATTCCCCGCCTTCCTAAACTCATTATTGTCTTATGATTGTAGTTTATGTTTTCTATGGTGTTTCTAGTCTCTTTACGTTATCAAAGCGCTTTCCTATGTACATACCTCCACTTTTTTTTTTCGGATATCAGGCCCATACCCAACCACAGCAATGTATCATTCGTTATTTTCCATCATATCTGTTCAAATGATAGCTAGTAAAGGTCTCTTTGGGCTTTAGTGATTTGGAGTAATCCCTCAAATGATAGCTAAATACCAAGCCCCATGTATATTCGATACTGTATTGCTTGGGAGTTGAGTTCTGCTCTGAAGAACAGAATACTCTATGTACTGATGTAACACAATATTCCGTGGAACTTGAAAACCAGAGTATCTCCTGCCAGTTCGAGAGTCAGATACGCGCAGGACGTTCGTTTTGCCGTTTTGAGATACAATAAGATGCGTCTATAGAAGTGGAGCAGTGGAGCCGTCAAGTTCCTCGGCTGGATTTCCCCGGGTTTTTATCACATGCGACGCAACGTCGTCATTCTGGTTTCCCTTTCCTCTCCTCCTCACCACCATCTCTATCCTACTCGGTCATGCCCGTCTCCGAGTCGGGCTGATTTGTAGATCGAGTCATGGCTGCTCAATCTAAGCTCCTCCCTCCCGATCGCTCCGTGAAACAGATCCTCTCCAGCCTCACCTCCCTCTACCTCCGCCACCGCACCAATATCTCCCGCGGCGTCTACCTTGCCCTCTTTGCCGCTCTCGCCAAAAGAATACATAATGCCATCTCTGAACAAAAAGCTGCCTCAAAGCAGGTAGAGCTGCGGAGGCGGCCCGGTACCCAGAGCCTAGGCGACGATGACCAGCCGCGCAAGAAGCGCGTCGAGATTAATCGCGAATTCTTTACCAAATTGCTTCGCCTCCTGCGGATTGTGATACCTGGATGGCGTAGTAAAGAGTTGAGGCTACTATTGAGCCACAGTGTGTTCCTTGTGTTGCGTACACTGCTCAGTCTGTATGTTGCGGAGCTGGACGGCAGGTTAGTGAGCAACCTTGTACGGGGCAAAGGCAAGGACTTTTTGCTAGGCCTTGTGTGGTGGATGCTTGTCGCTATTCCTGCCACTTTCACAAACTCTATGGTGAGTTGTCTGATAAGACCAGCCTCTGCGATCGGTCTTGCGGGCGTCTTGCAGCTAACATTTGAACTGTCCAGCTATCATATCATCAATGTCGACTCGCTCTTAGCTACCGCAAACGCCTAACAGATTATATTCATGAGAAATATCTATCTAACATGACCTTCTACGCCATCTCTGCTTTGGATGACCGCATCAAGAACCCCGACCAGTTAGTCACTGTGGACGTGTCCCGCTTCTCCGACAGTCTAGCAGAGTTATACTCCAACCTGGCCAAGCCCATTCTCGACATGGCTATCTACAACTACTCTCTGTCGAAGAATGTCGGTGGCGAGGGTCTGTTCATCATGAGCTTACTTGTGCAATTATCTGCCAATGTGATGCGCATGCTGACTCCGCCCTTCGGCAAATACGTCGCTGATGAGGCCCGGCTGGAGGGAGAATTCCGCTTCCTACATTCAAGACTCATCGACTATAGTGAGGAGATATCTTTGTACCATGGCCATGAGGCTGAGAAGGATACACTGGATAAG
>KZ118900.1:10179-55549 GCA_002153405.1 Mycosphaerella populi pn0402 | reverse complement strand
ACACTCATCAAGCACGTGAATCGCATCCTGCGCCGTCGCTTGTACCATGGATTCATGGAGGACTTTGTAATCAAATATTTCTGGGGTGCTCTCGGCTTGATGCTGTGCAGTGTTCCTGTTTTCTTCAAGGTCCCGGGCCAAACTACCCACTCCATGGGTGACCACACTGAGAGTATGTTGATTGCCTTTCTTCCTAATATACATTCGCTAACGAACGACTGTTAGATTTTGTGACCAACCGAAGGATGCTCCTTTCGTCATCTGATGCCTTTGGTCGCCTCATGTTCTCCTATAAGGAGATCTCTGAGCTTGCAGGCTTCACCGAGCGTGTCTCATCTTTATTAGAGGTCATGGATGATCTTGTGGCTGGCAGATTTGAGAAAAAGCTTGTATCCTCAGCGTCAACTGACGAGAACGCAGCTGTTCTATCAGGTCGTGGGGAGGTCTCGGAAAGTGAATCCATCGAGTTCACTGATGTGCCCATTGTCTCGCCCAACGGGGACGTCCTCGTCCGCAAGCTCTCGTTTACAGTCCACCCAGGTGACCATCTGTTGATAGTCGGACCCAACGGATGCGGCAAGTCTTCGCTCTTCCGTATTCTGGGCGGTCTATGGCCTGTCTATGGTGGTTCGGTCAAGAAGCCCCGCTTCGACGACATCTTCTACATTCCACAGCGCCCGTATCTATCTCGTGGTACGCTGCGGCAGCAAGTGATCTACCCAGATGGCGTGCGCGAGATGCGTGCCAAGGGAATCACTGACGCGGATCTCTACGAGGTTCTTTCTATTGTCGAGATTGCTTCGGTTGTTGACCGCCCTGGTGGCTGGGACGCTGAAGAGGAGTGGCGAGACGTTCTGTCTGGTGGTTTGCAGCAGCGAATTGCCATGGCCCGCTTATTTTACCACCGCCCCAAATTCGCCATTTTGGACGAGTGTACCTCCTCTGTGACTCTTGAGATTGAGAAGGTGATGTACGAGACTGCAAAGAAGCTTGGCACTACATTGATGACGGTATCACATCGCCGTAGTCTGTGGAAGTACCACCAGAAGATCCTGCAGTTTGATGGTCAGGGAAGTTATATCTTTACAGGGCTTGACTGGGAGCGTCGGTTGAAGTTAGAAGAGTACGTTGCAGTTCCACTCCTTGCTTTCTCATTTTGCTCTATGCTAATATATACTTCAGTGAGAAAGAAGAATTAGACATCCAGCTACGGGCGGTTCCCGAATTGGCGCGCCGGGTTGAAGAGTTGACCGCGTCCTGATTGAACATGGCTTGTTTGTATTATCTGATAACTGCGCACACTTTATGGTCATTTACCTGCCATTTTGAATGCTAGGGCGGACTTGGATTGGCTTTGTTTGTGGTGCCTTCTGAAATAACAACCTTGGAACTTACTTGCCGACAAGTACTCAACTATAGGTACTATCAATAAGCACATTTATCAATGACACTTGTCCTATATTATATCCTTGAAACGGCGAATTTTTCTTTCCACGTAGCCCATGCTCATTCCATGCAGACTTCGAGTATTCAATGCTGAGGCCCTTCCATATAACTTCAGGGTCAATCAACCTTCCAAGGTTGGAAGACTTAGGGTCATCGTCGGCGCCCAATCTGAGGTTTGGTATCGATTGGCGTCATTCCTTGACTTATCGCTCCTCAGCCATGATTGTGTTGTTCGTACCCTACCTAAATATATACACAACAGGTCACATTTCATGAATTGCCTGGTTGAGCTTAGCCAGCAGATTCTGCTAATTTATATAACATAGGTAGTCAAATGTACAACTAGGTCAATGGTTGAACCGACAATTACTACTGGTAGTAATGACTAATAAAAAATAACTCCAGGACTGCTATAAGGGATAAGCAGTTCTCACGATAACAGAATTCCACAGTGGGGGGGGGAGTAGTCACGTTGATGCCCCGCCCTCTCAGATGAGGGAAGCATCCCGAGAAGCAACTATCACAAGCCCATTCAAGCTAGACCTCGCTACATTCTTCTTATCGAACAAAGTAGCGCAGGATTTTCGATCAAGTCAAGAGCTCGAACAAGTTCGATGCTACTAAAATTTTAGGTCTCTACGTCTAGATATCTGAGCTGCACCCATTTCATTGCTTCTGGTACTTATTCGCCCTAGCGCTCCCCCCACACCTGACAAGACCATAGTTACTATGGGATATTCAGTAACAATGCGCAAAGCAAGAGCAAGTCTTCTCAATCACGACTGAATACCTCACTGGGCCGTTAAACACAACGTTGCTAAAGGCCAGAGATTTGCAAGCCCCAATCCATCTCTACAGTGGCCCAACGTGCTCTATGAAATACTCGGCAAACCTGCTCCAGGCCTGATCGACGGGCCTTTGGGAAAGAACCCACCAATCAGAAGCAGTCGATTCGGCATCGGCTGAGATGTATTGAAACGGCGAAGACATTGCCGCGGTGTGGTAATCTTGTCCACTCGGCCCACTATCGTTTTCTCTTCTACGTCATTCCCCGAGGATATCTTGTTCTGGTTCGCCACATCATTCTGTGGCTGCCCTAATATTTCCAAGTTCAACTTAACAACTGTAGTACCCAAGCCAATCCTTTTTTTTTTGTAAATTCTACCTCTGCCTTTGTCTATCCCTCTAAGTCATCATGACAAACTCCAACATGAAGCCCACAGCTCCTACGCAACAAAAGCGAAAGATCATTATCTTTTCTGGTAACTTCCCCCGCATCCAATTCGAGGCATTCATGATAGCCAATCAAACTAGTAGAGAAGGAAAAAAAAAAAGAATAAAGAAAAAGAACAAGAAAAAAAAAAAAGGCAGACCAGAACCCCCTTAATAGCTAACATGGAAATTATTAGACTTCGATGGAACAATCTTCATGCAAGATACGGGTCACATCCTCTTCGATACGCACGGTGTAGGCGCCGCAGGCCGAGCCAAACTCGAGGCGCAGATGAAGACCGGCGAACGCACGTTCCGCGATGCATCTGAGGCTCTGTGGGGATCACTCCATGTCCCATTTGATGACGGCTTCGTAGTGATGCAAGAGCAGCTCGAGTTGGATCCTGGATTCCGCGAATTCTATCAATTCTGCCTAGAGAACGAATACCCTTTCCACGTAATCAGCGCAGGCTTGAAGCCCGTGCTGAAGAGAGTCCTGGATGCCTTTCTAGGCGAAGAGGAGGTATGTCGGAAGCAAATACCTATTGCTAGCACTGCTTGCTTGCATACTAACATGTGTTCTTCTCCAGGCGTCCTTAATCGATATTGTTGCCAACGATGCAACTATCCAACCCGACGGCTCCGAGTGGAAGCCGATATGGCGCCACGATACAGATTCAGGTCACGACAAGGCGCTTTCCGTCAACGAAGGCCGTGCCAAAGCTCAATCCGAGTGCGAACCAGACGAGATGCCATTGATCGTCTTCATTGGAGACGGTGTCTCAGACCTTGCTGCTGCGCGGGAGGCCGACGTCCTCTTTGCTCGCCGTGGCCTACGTCTGGAGGAGCACTGCAAAGAACATAATATCCCCTACACCGCATTCGATACTTTCGCGGACATTAAGCGCGATATCCAGGCTCTTGTCCGCGAGGATCAGTCAAAAACGGGCGGTGTTGGAAAGCCCGTACGTTACAACCCGCGCGCGAACATGTGGAGACGATTTTCCAGCAAGGATGCTGTACCACAACTTATGGCGGCTGCTACACCCTCAAATGAAGAGAAGATGTTCCTCTGGCCTGAGACCTTCTCGGACTACAAGCCTCAGACTATCAAAGAGGACGAGATCGTTACTTAAATGACCCTCGCTCACTCTCTTTTCACGAGTTGATTTGATTTTTTCTATGATGGATGCCGTTTTGAATTATTTTTGCTATGATGGGTTATGCATGGGATAGGTGTTGGTTTGTATCCCTGGCACGATACATAGTATTACTTTGGGAAAGACCGTTGTGGGCATTTGGCGTCTACGAAGACTGGCCCGCTTTGCGATAGGAGATTTTATTAGAGTTTTGCAGGTGGAACTTTAGATATAGCTAAGCATAGATATAAGACTATCTGGTATAGATCTGTATAGAATATTTTAACTAAGAAGTCTATTGCTGAAGGACCTTATTCGTACGGTAGAAATGTTAATGCTCACATACTTTAAAGGATTGATTAATCAATGACGCTACTTATGAGACACAGAATAAACATAGAATAAACCTAGTCCATGATACCATGGCGAAAAAAGAAAGGATGAATGACAAAGAACATTACACCCCTACTCAACAGCTTAATTCTTGACAGCAAGAGGCTCAACATTCCAAATACTATCCGCATACTCATTGATAACACGATCGGTCGAGAAGAAGCCCATACGTGCAACACTGGTAATTGACTTAATGAGCCATTCTTGGTGGTTCTGGAACTCTTCATCAACAACCGCATGCGCAGTGATGTACGAGTTAAAGTCGTCAGACACAAGATAGTAGTCGCCGTGCTCCTCGATGGAAGCTGTGAGGGCAGAGAAATCGGAAGCGTCGCCGAAGGTGTCGTTCTTAATGGCGTCAAAGACCTTAGCTAACTGGGGATCCAGTTTGAATTTGCCGTAGAAGTGACGGTGTCGAATTTCCTCGACATCTTCTGCGAGGTTGCCGAAGAGGAAGATGTTTTGTTCGCTGATCTCACGAGTGATTTCAATCTATAGCAAGGTTAACAATGAGACCTTGAAAACGATATCTTTATCTTGGGTACTTACGTTGGCTCCGTCGCAGGTACCAATGATCAGTCCGCCATTGAGAACGAATTTCATGTTACTGGTACCACTGCCTTCTGTACCCGCAGTCGAAATATGCTCGCTGATGTCAGACGCTGGGACGATGATCTCTGCCTTGCTGACATTGTAGTCCGGAATGAAGATGACCTTCAGGAGATCGCCAATTTCAGCGTCATTGTTCACCACCTCTGAAACCTTGTTGATGAGGTGGATAATGCTCTTGGCCATCCAGTACCCTGGCGCAGCTTTACCGCCGAAAACAGAGACTCGAGGGACAACCTTCTTCCGCTCTTCAGCAGACAAGCTCTTCAGGGTCAGGTAACGGTGAATCACACCGAAGATGTTAAGTTGCTGGCGCTTGTACTCGTGAATTCGTTTAACCTGAACATCAAAGAGAGCATTCGGGTTCACTGTGTAGCCTGTGCTCTCTTTAATGAGTCCTGCGAGTCGCGCCTTGTTTCTAGCCTTGATGGCAGACCATTCAGCTCGGAACTCTTTGTCATCGACAAAGGCTTCCAACTTATCCAGAAGAGTTAGGTCAGTCAAATACTCATAGCCGCCAAGCTTCTTTGCAATCAAGGCCGAGAGCTCTGGGTTGGCTTGGTGGAGCCACCGTCTAGGTGTAACGCCATTGGTGACATTGGTGAAGCGGTCGGGTCCATAAATATCGACGAAATCTTTGAACAGAGTTGTCTTGAGTAAATCAGAGTGCAACTCGGCCACGCCATTGACTTTGTGTGACCCAATGATAGCAAGGTAGGCCATTCGAACCATCTTCGGATGAGACTCCTCGATGATCGAGACGCGAGTCAGGAGTTCACGATCATTTGGAAATTGCTTCTCTACATACTGCAAGAAGAACAAGTTGATCTCATAAATAATCTGGAGGTGACGAGGAAGCAGATTTTGCACGAGCGGGACAGACCACTTCTCCAAGGCCTCTGGGAGAACAGTATGATTTGTGTAGCCAAAGGTCTTGGTCACGATGTTCCAGGCCTCATCCCACTCCAGGCCCTCAATATCGATCAGGATACGCTGCAGTTCCACAATTGCCAGAGTAGGGTGAGTATCATTGAGCTGAATGGCAACCTGGTCGGGGAACTCGTTCCAAGCTCGCTTGGTCTTCTTGAATCGGCGAACGATATCGGACAGAGACGCAGCGCACCAGAAGTACTGCTGCTTCAGACGAAGCTCCTTTCCTCGCTCCAGGTTGTCATTGGGGTAGAGCACAGCTGAGATTGTCTCAGCGCGTTGCTGATCTGCAACGGCGCTTTCGTAGTCACCCGCGTTGAACTTCTGGAAATCAAACTCGCCTGAGCTGGCCTTGCTGGACCAGAGTCGGAGATTGTTGGTCGTCTTTGTACCGTAGCCGGGAATAGGAACGTCGTAAGCAACAGCTTGGACTATTTCGCCATTATCCCAGATGTGATTAATCTTGCCATTCTCATCTTGCGACTTTCGAACGGAGCCATAGAACTGGATATCGACAGTGATATCGTGACGAGGGAATTCCCAGGGATTGTTGTCGAGCCAGTAGTCTGGAATCTCTACCTGATATCCATCAATGATCTCCTGCTTGAAAATACCGTAACGGTAGCGCAGCCCGTAGCCCCATGCTGGGTAGTTCAGAGTCGCCAGACTGTCTAGGAAGCAAGCTGCCAGACGCCCTAGGCCACCATTACCCAGCGCTGCATCGTGCTCTTGGCTGATGACGTCCTCGATCCGGAATCCTAGTTCTTCCAGCCCATCTAACAGTTGTTAGATCGAATCTCATATGAAGAGCCAGGAAACAAACCTCGAGCAGCATCCTTCTGGCCCACATTGAGCATGGCATTGTCCAAGGCACGGCCCATGAGGAACTCCAGAGACAGATCTATAGTGATGAAGATGGTCAATGAAAGTTTCGTGAAGGGTTGTCGAAATATGTGAGTGCTTACAATAAACTCTCTTCTGGTCAGTAAAAGTCTGTCGCTGCTGCGTTCTGTTCCATTCGATGATGAGCCGGTCCCGGAAAGCCAGTGCAGTCCCCGAGTAGGCCGCGCTGCCAATTACAAGCTTCGTCAGCTCCAAGCACGATAACTATGTACGAAGCTTTTCTTTCAGCACTTACCTTTCGTCACAATTGTACAGAGATCGAGCTAGTGTGGTCTCAATGTGGCGGACAAGTTCTTTCTAGGCAGATTTCAGTATGTCTTGCGCCAAGCTTTCTTTGAAAGCGCTCACCTCGAACTCTTTCTTGTTGGTGAACTCGGAAACAGACTATTCATGCTAGTTAAGTGCTCGAGCTCAGGTTGAAGCAATGGACGATTGATCTTACGTATTTGCGCCATCTTCAGTGTCGCGGTACTCAATTAGCTTCGAAACGTCAAAGAGAGAGCCAGACTCACGCCTCTCGCAGATGCTCTGGAATGCTTGCTTCCACCCGTTTGATATCATGGGCACCGAAGCCGGTGAAAGTCCGCTTGTGCTTGGGGCGACTGAAGCCAGGGCCCACTGGACCTTGGAGGTCTGCGATGGGGGCTCCAGTAGACGGACGGCGTTCTCGGCCAGAAGACGACATGGTCGATTGAGGATGTAGAAGAATAAAAGAATGGAAGAAGAGGAGGGGTGGAAGGGGGCGGAAGTAAAAGAGGGGACATGGTAACACAATCTAGAGAGAGAGAGAGGGGCGCCAGAGTCCAGACTATGCAGGACGCGACATGTCGTCCGAGCGAAGATTGCCCAATCCGGAGCTTGGATGGGTCCTGTTCTTTTTGATGTTACGAGCTTACGAGTTGTGGGCCCTCTCGGCCACCACCATGACTTCCAGGATTCCAGTGGTCTGATGCACCTTCTTTATCAGACTTTGCGACCTTTGGAGCAAGACTTGGCTGGATCTGAACTGCGATGGTGCAATCCGTGCATGTCTCTGCCCGGAGGAGCACCCCATACAGCTTCCTTGATTCACGCTTTCAAAGAGGGGGTAGAAATCCCTGCTAGACTCGAGTTGGAAGCCAATGTTCTTTTGCCAGTCATGCCACCCATGTAGGTGGATGCACGATAATGCCGATCCGGGGCAGCAAATGGTGCTGCTGGGACCCACTAGGAGTATATTTCCATATCCGCGACGATCATCCATGGCATATGAAAGGAGATGAAGACTCCTCTGTAGGGGGATATAAAGGGGAAAGAAAAAAAAAAATAGACAAAGCGACAAATTTAGGACTAGAATCGAACCAGCAACCTCGATATTCTGCCCCCCCGCTCTGTGTGAACACCCTCAACTTGCTCGATTCTCTCACTCCCGGATCATCATCCCCATCACCCCACACCCCACACGTCTACACTTTATGTTCAAAGAAAACGACAGTCCATGCTACAAGAAAGGGTCTGGATTATTTGATTAGTTCTTTTGAAAAGGACAAAAAGAGGCCGTTGTGGAAGATTCCCTATGATCCTGGACTCGCTCACAGCAACAAGGCTGAGAGCAGCTCTTAGGTATCTGGAACCGGAGGATAGCACGATGGGTTCGGTTCGACTGAGCATTAAAACTGCGGTGGGCTAACGAATCCCAGCAGATACCACTGTCACCCGAGCGTGATGATCTGGGTTCCTCTAATGCACTTGATAGCCCGGTCTCCTTTCGCGATTGACCTTGGTGCAATGTGCTCTTCTCCACTCCCCCGCAACCTCGATGCCCACTTGGGCCTCCCGCGATTTCTCGTGACAACGTCCAAGAGCAGCGCACGTCCGTCCTTCCAGGGCAATCCTACAGAGATACCAGTACCCAAGGATACTACGGATTCTACAGAAAATAGACAGTCTGGAATCAGGTTTGCATTGGGTTTCTTCAAAAAAAAAAAAAGACTCAAGCCACTCAAGACTAGACAGGGATCGTCCTCGAGGGGATGCCTATCTAAATCTATGCACGAGAAGAAGGAAGCAACCCCCCATTGGAATCGACTTGCCGCTCAATAAACCAGGAGAAATACAGAGAGTAAAAGCGTCACATGCATGAGGTCGCTCAAAGACAAGACGGTCCATCACAGAACCATAAGGAAATTAGAAAAAAAGGTTGATAAGACACAGACCGGGGAGAGTCAAAGCGGCCAATCCATACACGTGCATTAGACAAAGCTGATAATCACAGTATGTAAAGATGGCCTACCTGCAGGAGATGCCCGTCGAATTTTTTTTTTGAAAAGGAAACATAATGCCCCGGTTCGCAGGAAATAAGACCAATAGAAAAGCCAAGCCAAAAGGGCCCTCAGAATTCTTTCCCATTCACGTCGGATTCAAGAAACCAAGGGAATCCATCAAGTGGAATGGTGGGGAAGATTAGAAGCCTCCTGGAATATACCAAGCCAAGCGGGGTATCGCATGAGCGCCTGGGATATTACCATAGAAAACAATATGTGCGCCATAAACACCTGCAGCTAGTTCCAAAGCCAAAAGGAAAAGATTTATTGGTATAATTGTGAGTCTGGCCACGAGTACAATGACTGGATCGACAGAGATGGTGTTCGTTGTGGAGGAGATGGAGGTGAGATCGAAGATCAATAGGGAGGATTAGGAGAATAGGAGGAGGCGCGGTTGAATGTGTCATGGTGTGGGGTTGTATGCGGGGTTAGGATCAAAGGATTCCAGAGTCCTTCAGAGCATTTTGCAGAATTGTCTCCTTGACTGCTGCAAACACTAGCCTGATATTGGTTGTATCGGTTGCTTGGGTGAGACTGGAGATATTGTTAGTTACATTCGGGAATACGCGACCAGCGAGAGACCTTACTGTGGATAGAGGTTAAGATGTTGACGATTTACTTGGTTAAATCGCCAGAGTAGATATTTGGCTGCACGATTGACATCGTTACCGCCGGAATAATCCGGGAAGTAGTTGCTCAGCGGGGAGCGGGGGAGCTTTTCCCGGAACAAATCGACTTTGTTCAAAAAAAGAATGATACTAGTGCGCACAAACCATCGAGAGTTGAGTACCGAGTCGAATAGAACCAGGCTTTCCATCATCCGGTTCTTCGCAAGTTAGTAAAGGAACCGGCTGGCAAATGGCTATTTTATCATACCTGATTGCTCTCTTCGAGCAGGACCTGGTCATATTCACTCAAAGCCACGCAGAAAATGATGGAAGTTACATTCTCAAAGCAATGAATCCATTTCTTTCGTTCACTCCGCTGGCCACCCACATCAAACATGCTATTCACCAATCAGCAATTGGAAATGATGGGAGCTATTAGTCTGCTATACATACTGGATGCTCAATTGACCCATGGTGAAACGTGTTTCGTATATACCGGTGGTCTTAGTTCTTGCCCGCAGCACATCCGAGACATTGGGGATATAATCGCTTGCGGTTATTCGCTTAGCATTGTCGAAGAAGCTGGGAATTATATGAGTAGGAGTTCGCATGCGCGCAAGGGTCAATTGAGGCTTACTATGGAGCTGAGTCCATGAGATAAAACTCATTCTGGCGCTCTAAAACGGTTGAGGTGCAGGGGTCGTTCCATAGATAAGTTACTGCATCGCCAACCTTGGGATCTAGGGGCGTGTTGGGATCAGGGTCGACGTGGAATTCGTCTAGGAAGGTGATGAATTCTTGAACCTTTTGACTGGATGGTTCAAGATTGAATAGGCGATAACCCTCAATGAGGGCCTTGGCACAATCGAGAAGATTCTTGTAGACAGTTAAACGGTAGAGGGTGAGTTCTTCGGTTGAGTATCCGTTCTGATGGATGATCTTCATCTGCTTGACAATAGTAGATTTGCCACTCTCACCGGAGCCTAGTGATCAATGGGTCAGCTCATGCTCACCATTGCGCCAAGCAAGCTGGCTGGACTACCTACCTAACAAGAGGATTTTGCATTCTCTGCGTAACCGTCTAGAGTCCTCCTCAAGCTTCCGATCAATCATCTGACTGCGTTTCTTCTGTTCCGCATCCCCCGCGGACTCGGAGCTGAAACACGACCCCATGGTCACGAGCTCCGATCCCAGACCAGCAGGGACGTTGACGACTTGTCCACCCGCCGCGGCGATGTGGTGTCAGCCGAGATGGCCGAAGCCTGCACTTGGTTGGAGACACTATCCGCTACGAACGGAAGATAGATTCGGAGCGGCCCAGATCAAACAGGTAAATGTGGACGTGTTTCAACGAACGGGATTGCGAGAGACGGGGTGTCGGAGAAAGGTGGATAGGTGGAGAGGCGGGGGGTTTAAAGCGGTTGGAGCGGTTGAAGGTTTCGTCGCGGCAAGCTGAGTGGTGCTTGGCGGCAGAACAGGCCCGAAGGTTCCAACGAGTGGGAGGTGGCAAGGTCGAGGGAAGAGGGTATTCGAGATAGAAGGCGGAGCGAGTATCGGAGAGGGTCGAGGAGGGAGGATGTAGAAGGGAAGAGGCAATCACGAGCGAGGTGATAGTGTGCACATCGTCATGCTGGGGGAGTGGAGATGAGAGGAGGAGAGGGAATGGGGGAGTAAGAATGATTTTACGGTAATTACCGCCCTTTGAGTTTTTTTATTACGAGGCGACCTGGGCACTTCATGCGGGATTGGTGCCGTTGGGGCGTAATCAGTAATTTAAATGCGCCCCGAGGCCAGTCTACGCTTGATACCACGAGAAAATTTCAACTGGACCCTAACGAACTAGAGTACAAAGCACTGCTCCATACGAATACCGAGCACGGAGTATTTGACGGCACAACGGGATATAGAGATGGGTACTGGGGCTTCCACTGGGGGGCGGAATTCTGGGGCCAACGTGGTTCGATCTCTCTGTGATGTGAGCTGCAAGGACTTGAATGCAGCTACCGCTACTACGTACATGATGACGATGCGCAATCAAAGGATAAAGGGCAGCGCATTTTCGGGAATTGAGGCTCAAAGGAACCTGATCATCCCATCTGTATGTAACTCCTGTCATCGGGAACCCCCAAAAATACCCACCGGAGCTTTAGTGGAGAGTCGTGACGCACATGGGGCTGACCTGTACCGTTCTGTTATGTACTCCGTACGGGCCAGTGCATAGCCTTCAATAGCGGACAGTAGCGTACCTGCCACCGTAACGCGGTCTGGTATGTTCAATACTACTACGTACCTCGTACGGAAATGCTGAATTGCCATGGGCCAAATCTATATTTTAAGCACAGTACAGGGTACTGTAGTAACCGGGGTAGTCACATTGAGCTGTTCTATTTTAGCATCAGCAAGTTCACCGTATGAATAAGGAACTGTCCCCCAAGCCCAGCACCCAATCTGTCCTCTTTGCTGCGGTGAGGGAAATCCGCCTTGTCCCCTCGTTTAGTTCGATTAGTTCGTGTCCCGTAGCCCGTTACTAGTCAGAACTTATAGTTTGCTTTGCCTTTGGGAGCCCCTCTTTTGAGTAAGCAGGAAATCGTATATTTAAACCTTGGTGTCTCATTCCAATAAGAGGACGGAGTACGGGGGATCTAGGGAAGGGGAAAAAACGATTCAAATAGCTGAAGACGCCCTCGATTGTCCATTCCCCTCCCCCCCCTGGTCGTCCCGAGCAGCCTAGGAAAGCCTCTGTATTGTGCAGTAGCGGACCCTCGACATGTTTCACATGTCTCAGTTGCTCACCATCCAAAGCTGAAATGCATATATTCTTTTGTTTTGATTCGTATTTTTTCAAAGAGTCTTTGTCTCTTGGCACAACGATGCTTCATGTCAATGTGAAAAGTGGGACAAGCCAAAGATCCATAAAAAAGGGACCTGACAGATCGGGTGGACTCCCGCACGTGTGGCCGAAGGAGTAAAGTCAAGGGAAAAGAAAATCCCCAAGGCCGATCTGCCACGATCTTGGGCCAGACTTCTATTGGGCCGGGAATAGAAGGCGGTGACCGATTGCAATCCGGAAATCCAAGCGAGGAAGGGAGGTCCAAGCCTGTTCTCGCCAATAGGAGCGCGAAGAATTGCACCAATGTGAGTGGGCTAAGCGCGGCATCAACCAAAACCAAGGCCGGGCGTGACCCAAGGATCCTTCCCAGTTTTCCTCATTCTTCGGGGCGCGAAATTGAGCCTGATGAAGTGTTACTTTGTACAGAGTACAAGGGACTTGTATTCTAGAGGTTTAAATACGAGTAAAACATCGAGAATGGTATGGACCGCTACTTAAACCACTATTCAATCAACCAACGAGACGCGCGTACGCCGCTGGGAAACCAGTTCCGGCAGAAAAGGCCCGTCTGGCCCGCGTGGTGGAAATCCTGAGGCCATACTTAGGGCATTTACTCTCCGTACTGAAGTAAAGTCAAACTACGTACGTTGACGGGGTGGCCTATTGATATAATGATGATCTAAAGGCAGATCGACACAATAGAAATTTAAAATAGAATACAGATCTCTCGCAAGGTACCAAACCTTGGAATCTCTATCAACTTAACTAGTTAGGTTAGTTAACTATTTTGAGTGCCAGGCTGACTCAGCCGCCGCTGGAAACCTGGAATTTGCCTGGCCGCGGTCGCGAACGTCATCGTCCTTGTTTTCTGCGCTTTGCTGAACGGCCCTTCCCCACATCACCATCCCACCACTCAGCCTGCCCCTTTCCCTGCTTGTCTTTGCTTTTGAGTGTTTCTGTACCCCTCTCCTCTTCTCGTCCTCTACACAAGTTGCACTTGCATCGACAAGATGGCCGAATTCGTGCGCTCCCAGATCTTCGGCACCACGTTCGAGATAACCAGCCGGTTCGCATCGCCCGCACGCCTTTCTGTCGTTCATGTTTGCTGATTCGAGATTTTCGCAGGTATTCGGACTTGCAGCCTGTGGGCATGGGTGCTTTTGGCCTGGTTTGGTATGCTTCTATCTTCTTGCAAATCCATAATCGCCACTAACCTGGACGCGCCCCTCTCTAGCTCCGCGCGAGACCAATTGACCGGCCAGCCCGTGGCTGTCAAGAAAATTATGAAGCCCTTCAGTACTCCGGTCCTGTCGAAGCGTACCTATCGCGAGCTGAAGTTGCTCAAGCATCTCCGCCATGAGAATGTAAGCTCTTTGCTATATGCCCCGATTTCTGATATCTGGATCTCAGCGCGATGCGCCGAGCAGACTAATTCCCGTCTTAGATTATCAGCCTAAGTGACATTTTCATCTCTCCTCTCGAAGACATGTATGCCCCCCTGAGTGTAACTCCCAATCTTTTGAGTTTGGACTAATAAGTGCAGCTACTTTGTTACCGAGTTACTGGGCACCGACCTCCACCGCCTCTTGACTTCCCGGCCATTGGAAAAGCAGTTCATCCAATATTTCCTCTACCAGATTCTCGTGAGTGCGCCGATTTTCATGCATTTGGGAGTGCCATTATGGCTCTAACCGCTGAATTAGCGTGGATTAAAATACGTCCACTCCGCCGGAGTAGTCCATAGAGATCTCAAGCCCTCCAACATTCTGATTAACGAGAATTGCGACTTGAAGATCTGTGACTTTGGCTTAGCGCGAATCCAGGATCCTCAGATGACGGGCTATGTCTCAACTCGGTACTACCGAGCACCTGAGATCATGCTCACGTGGCAAAAGTATGATGTGGAGGTAGATATTTGGAGTGCGGGCTGCATCTTTGCCGAGATGCTGGAAGGGAAGCCGCTCTTCCCTGGAAAGGACCATGTCAACCAGTTCTCAATCATCACTGAACTCTTGGGCACACCCCCAGACGATGTGATTCAAACCATCTGCAGCGAAAACGTGGGTCAAGCTTATTTCCAGACCAATTATTGCTCATAAACATGCTCACAAATACCTACTTTATCTAGACGTTACGATTTGTCAAGTCACTTCCAAAACGCGAACGTCAGCCTTTGGCCAACAAATTCAGGAACGCCGATCCCGATGGTAAGTGGATGGGCACCAACTACCCAAAATTATGATGTGCAACCCGTTTGAGTTGAGCTAATCTTTTTTTTTCACATAGCGGTTGATCTGCTGGAGAATATGCTGGTGTTTGACCCTAAGAAGCGAGTGCGAGCTGCGGATGCCCTGGCCCACGAGTATTTGTCACCTTACCACGACCCTACGGACGAGCCGACAGCACAAGAGAAGTTCGACTGGTCCTTCAACGATGCAGACCTGCCTGTGGACACCTGGAAGATTATGATGTATGGAAAACTCAGGCATATGTAGTGGAATTTTTGCTAACTGAAATAGGTACTCTGAAATTCTGGATTTCCACAACATCGAGCAAGGAACGGAAGCTGGCCAGGCTCTGGTCCCTGGCCCTGTGTCATCGGAAACAACCCAGACATTTGCATGATATTGTCTAATGAAATATTCCTTTTACGTGATCTTGTCCTTGGTTCTCAGCACACGCGGAGTGTGGACCATACATCGGGAGAGCTCCCTGCAAATTTGGCGTGTTTCCGTGTTCCCCCTCGTATTTTTTTTCCCTGCTACCTTGTGTCTGTGTCTTTTTTTTTTCTTTTTTTTTTTTTGGTTAAGAAGCCAATTTCATAGCTTCTTCGGCGTCGTCAAGAGCTGGTGAGGAGAAATTCATGGGATGAAATGAGCGATGTCCAAGTGTACTTAAAAAACCGAGTGTCTCTTCATCTCCCAAAATGATAGACAAAACCTTAAAAAGCCAAATCCGAACGTGGGGCCGTTCACCGCCCGACACGTGAGTGATAAAGTGTATCGAGATCTTCTGCGATTCCGCGTGGATCGGGCTTCATTTCAGCCCCTTTGTGGAGTTCCGACCCTTGCTTCTCCAACCCTCCTGCATGATCTTCCACCATGACCGCCCGACCTAAACACGATCCCATTGTGCTGGTGATCGACTTCCACCATGCACGGTGAGTTCCCGAGACCCGCGCGGCGCGAGACCTCGCGTTCCCCGATCCAGAGCATTGGACTGACGCGTACGCGCACAGGGGCCCCGAGATCGAACACTGCATTGCTGACGAGGGCTTAAATCCGGCTGTCGAGAATGACTGGTCATTGTTGCCGTTTATGGCGCTTTCCGACGGCGCGCACCTGTACGAGAAATACCCCTCCCCTGACATCCTCGGATCAGCTCTTGGACTGCTTTTTGGCTATGCGATTGTTGTCCTCCTGTTCCTCGTTGGCACCGTCTGATCTGGCTCTTCGGGGCAAACAGGCGGGTGGGCCCGTGATTTGGTGATATGGAATTGACTTAGACTGACCGATGCCGCTGGCCGTACCTGATTCTAGGTCGACAGAGGAATTCTCATATTTTACATTACGCCAGAAGGAAGCGCCCGAGATCCCGGCAAGATCACTTTTCGGTATCGCCTGCTCGCGCCAAATGGATTCCAGGCTTTTGCTCAACCGCCCGCCTGAGGTGACTCGTTCGACTGTACAAAAGGCGGTCGTTGTCGTAACGGATAGTCCCCAGAGAGTTGGGCAATTAAGAGAGAAACTTTCCGTTGTGACTTCGGCGTGGTTTGCACAGCGGTAAGTGCCATCTCCGTCGCGGAATATATGAATGCGATCTACGCATGCGTACAAGTAGGCGAATGCTAATCCACGCTGTAGAGATTTTTCCGACATCGATATTCTCAAGGTACGTCATACAAAGTCGGGAACAGTATTGAATTGGGCTGATATGTCTATAGAAATTTCGCGAGGGTTTGGTCATAAGCTTAGGAAACGATGAATCAAAGGATCAGAACTTAGGTGAGTTTGATGTCTTTTGATGTGATCTTTCGATCTACTTACTTACAAACCATAGGTCTCTCTCTACGGGAAATGATTCATGAATTCAAATACCAGACTTTGGTGCTCTTCAAGGGATTATTACTCCAGCCAAAGGTAACGAATACGATCTGATAGTAATTCTAGTGGCATGCTGACCTTTCCAGATGTTGTTCTTCGGTACCCGCTGCGAACGACTATGCATGATCCAGTTTTCATTGATATCATTAATACCTGGCCTCATAAACAGCCTTGAGGACTGCGCAGACCCTTCATTTAACAGCTATGCGCAAAATGTGGAGAAACCGACGTCCCTCAAAACGAGTGATCGAAGCTCTTGTACGTTGGAGCATTTGAAGTATGTCCTTTTAGTTTTTTACTGATTGTGTTAGTATTGGCTTATATGGGCTTGCCGCTACAAATATTTGGCAAGGTATTAATTGAATCCATCATCCAAGGAGACTCGGGACTAACATGGCATATAGGGAAGCATGTTTGGACCGTACACGCCTCTCCAGCAGCTGGATCTGCTGGCTGATGATGGGACGAAATCCTATGTGGTTGGATCAACAAATTCTTTACTCCTTCAACAGAAAGATCGTTACAGTGATATTTTAATTAACGTGAGTCAACTTGCTGAAGAAGATATATTGGATGAATTATACTAATCGGCTCGAATCCAGCTTGACGAGGATACTATCAACATTTCGACACCAGCTCTCCGAAGTGCGCTTGCACTCTCCGTGGCTGACAGGCGTTGGATAGATCTTCTGACGCAGATCGTTAATGAGACCTGGGATGACGAGCACCCTTCTCGTCCCAAGACGCTGGGTTTTATGGGATCAGAAGAATTCATTCGGTTGCAATTTGAAGAATACCTGCTTGCGCTACTATCAAGCATAAAGTATCACGAGGAACTTACCACTGTTTCGACTGAACCATCAAACAGGAGTAGGGCGCACTTGCAGACCTTCAATATCGAGGGAGATCCTGCTCTCGATTTCAATGTCGAGTTCCTTTACCAGTGGAGAAAGACTTCAAACTACGCTCTCTTTTCACGCCTAACATCCGATGCTCTGCTCTTCTCAATCACCGAGCCGAAACACCCAAGTGCCGGTGGTCTAACCGTGGATGATATCCAACGGCGGTTGTCCCAACAAGTCGCCGATCTCCATCTCGACGAGCGGGTTCGTGAGGGCCGAGAGGCTCTTAACCGTCAACTTGCCGCCGGCCAGAAGAAAGTCAGTGCAGCCCTTAACAGCTTCTGGTCAGACTTTGAATCGATGCGTGAAGCCCAAAGGAAGCGCAACGAAGAAAAAGCTTCTGAATCACAGCGTACTTCCATCGACACATCCGTTTCTTCGCCTCCGACTTCTACCCAAGACTCTCCTTCCGATGCATCAGGCTGGTGGCAAACCCGCCAAAGACCCTCAATCGACGTTTCTCAAGCCGGAGCATCTGTGAGTGCTGCTGGTCAGAAAGCCGGGGCGTACTTCAGCTCATGGGGTTCATGGGCCAGCGACAAACGAAAGGAATGGCAAGAAAAGCGCCCGTCTCCAAGCCTCGGTATCACTACGTCGCCCTCAAATCCGTCTCTGCCTGCAGTCACCGAGTCCACGGAATCAGACCGCGGTCGCCGAGACTCATTGTCTCGGCACAGCGAAGACGGCGGCGGCGGCAGCGGCGGCGGTGGTGGGCTGACTCGCAGTCTCAGTCGTAGAAAGCGATGGAGCAACATCATCCTGCGTCGCGACAGCGGCGAATTTAGCCTCCCCAAACGCGACGACAACAACACCTCCGATTCATCCGATGTCCCGTTCCCCAAATCCCCGCTGTCTCAAGGATTCCCGGCTTACGAGGCCGTCGAGCATAAAAACGAGGCCGATTCAGAATCATTGAATAACCCCAAGAACGAGAAGACCCATGTCGATGCCCCTATCGATGCAGATGGCTTCTCTTCTGTGGCTCTTACACCCAATGAAGGACTCGGTGTGGATCTGAACTCCGATACGCATGAGAGTCCCAAGAAATCAGACACTCAGCCAGATGTCTCGGTCACTGCTCTTCCTGGCAAGGAAAACGAGACTCCTGTCCACACGGGAACTCCTGCGACTGTGGAATGAGCAAACCCCTAGGAATGGGCTCTTTTGCATTTCTATAAATTGGCATCCAGCGTTGTTATACTTGCTCCACAAGTCGAATCAATGTCGTTTGTGTTTAAACCAATTTTTCTTTTAAGGGTACAGTCCGAGTCAATATTGCATAGTATCCACCACTTCATCTCACGGACTAGGCATTCTCATCATAATGGATGGGTTTGTCTTGAATGATTATGTGCATGTTATTAGAAATAGACGAACTAAGATTATTACAACTGATGAACCCCCGTTGGTATCACAACTACCATATATTAAGCAGTGCAACTGCAAATCTTTGACAAACATTATAAAGTGAGAAGAACTACAAGAGAGAAAACCGGAACTAAGTCATGGAAAATCAGGGTTATCATTGATTTGTCGTCTCAACGCTATGATGAAAGATGGAGGCCGTAAAGATAGGCAAAAAACAAACAAAAAAAATGCGGTGTCCTTGGTTCCGTAGCTCCTAATCATCTCAGGCAAGTCCCAATCCTTCTTTCCATGAAAGTTTAAATCCGCCGCTCAAGCCATGATGAGGTTCGGGAATGCAGGTAGACAAAATAGAGAGAGAACATGGCACTGATGCGGCTTGCACAACGTTATATGGTATGGTGTGTGAGTAATTTGGAATCGAGAATGAAAGAGAATAGGAGGAAAACACATCACGCAATATAAGAGATCTCGTCTCCGTCTAAGCGCTCGATGTAGTCCTTCTCCATCAGCGCCTCGATGTTCTTTTTGATGTCTGGCACCTTGGGTGGGAAACGCGACTTGACTTGTTGAATCACTTCCTGTACGAGCTGAACGTGCTTCATCTTTTTGCGGGATTTCATGATGCGGACAATGGCCGACTAGTGACAATGTTAGCTGTGGGTCATGGGATAGAGCGAGGAAAAAAAAAAAAAAAAAAAAAAAAGCGAAGGGTTCTTACCTGGAGCAAAAGTTTCCTGTCTTCCTCTACAGTCTTGTGCGTGTCATCGGCTTCAACCTTGGCCTCAGACTTAATCTGGATATTCAGGTTCACCTTTACCTTCTTGTTTTTGAAGTTGTAGTTGAGAGAGAATGTAGTACCAGGCTCTGGTTTGGCGCCCTCGGGGCTTGGAAGAAGTACCTTGGCCTTGAGAAGAATACTGAGGTTAGGGTCAAGCATCTCGGTTGATAGGATAGTGGCCTTTTGAATATCTTCATAGGAAAGAGTGTCGCTCTCGTTGAACAACAACAAAATGCCCATCTGGAAAGTTGATACCAAGAATGTGTAAGGTATCTTGGCGTTCTTGATGTAATTCGCCTTTACTTCACCCTTGCAAAGTTGCCAAAGCCATGTCAGCTTGCGGCCACTGTGCTTATCGAAGTAAAATTTTTGGAACTGCTCTGCAGTCTTGGCGATCTCTTCCGGCGCTGAAAACGCAGTGTTTGGAGGATTAAGAGGCCACATGCCAGTACCAAGGATCTGGAAATGCGAGTCCACTGCCTTCTTTCTCTCATCATCACTAAGGTCTTTCTCTTGCCAGTCTCTGTAGTTGGCGTTGAGATCTTTAGAAATTTGAATATCTTGGAACATGCGTTGCAGCTTGTTGGTGTATTCGAAACCGCAAGCTTCCTTAAGTTTACTGATCATGCTTGTCTCTGCGTCATCAGACACAGAGCTCGTGTGGACCAGCCGCTTAGCCAACATCTTAGAATAGAACTTTTGGAAAACATCCTTGTCTTCAATGTACTTGAAGACTGTCATGATCTGGACAAGCATTTCTTCAAGCTCCGATTCTTCGGCAGCCTTGGATCCCTTCTTGAGTAGTGAATCGGTGTATTTTGCGAGCAGTTCAGGCGATCGAGTAGTGGTTGCCTTGCATATCTTGTTGCGGTTGACAAACTCACGGCAAGCATTATCAAGGGATCGTACGAATTCAGACTCGCCATTAAAAGCATCATCGACAAGGTTTTGATACCTTGTGTGAACCTGCAGAAGGGCATCCACGTACAGTTTTGGTTCAAAGTTTTCGCCCTCCGAGGTGACCTTATCTACCGCGGCGAGGCCAGCCTTTCTGACGTGGTTCTCAAAAGTCGTGCGCAGGGGATCCAGACCCTCCTTGATGCGGGAAAGCAAGCGGTACATCCGAGCCAGGTCATCCTGTCGCTCGTTGTCCAGTAACACCTGGAACTCATCACGTAACAACGCAGAGTGGTTAGTGACGAGAACATCCAGACAAGTGTCAGTGAGGCTTTTGGTAACATCCGAGTGTAGATATAAGCCAACACGAGCCTTCTCCTCTTCGAGTCGAGCCTCGGCCTTCTTCATGTACTCCACCACACTATTCTCTGCCACAAATTGTCGTGATTCGCTCTCATAATACTTTCGCGTGGCATCAATAAATGGTTTCTGGAAGTATTGGCGATAGACATCAAGGGTGGATTTTTTGCTGTCATTTTCATCCAGGCCCAGGGAAACAAAAGAATCAACGATGCTCTTGATTTGGGACTGCTCGATAGTTTCGCCATTTCGCTGCTTTTCGATGAGGTTCAGTACTGCATCCATAACCTTAGTATGGACATTCTGGAAAAAGTCCTCCTTCCACTTGACCAGGTGCAAGGTGTATACGTCATAAACATTTTTCTTCCCTTCGTCGATTTCCCGTTTGACCCAGTGGCGGTTAAGATAGGCAAACAGATGGTTGACGTATTTGGCAGCAGTCGTAAACCGGGTCCATTCGCGAATGTAAAATCCTAGCAAGGCTTCGTCTGTGTGGCTCTGCGACTCATTGTAAACGACACTTAAATGGCGCGAAAGATACTCTCCGAGGAGCTTGTAGAGTTCCTCGCCCAGTAAGTGCGCTATTAGACACGTTAGCACTAAGCTTAAGGTGAGGCGTTGCGATAGGGACTTTGCGCCGCTAGGTTCGCCGAAAACCATACCTCCACGGTGTGCTTGCAATCCTTGATTGCTGGCAACTGCTTTCTGGGATGTGCAGAAGTTGTGTACAGCGGTGTAGAGAGCCATATATTTCTTCATGTCCACACCTTCCTCGAGTTTGAGCATCACGCTGTCGATACCTCCCTCCAAAAATGACCAGCTATAGAGAGAATATTACGATTAGTCACATACCCAAGAACATTTGTGCTGTAAGACTCACGTTTCCTCCAGGTCATCTTTATGAGGCGTTTGCGGCATGGCGGGTGGCATGTTGGCGACGTTGGGAGGGTAGGTTCTGGAAATTTAGATAGCGTGGCGTGGATCAGATAGTGAGAATACGTGTCTGCTTTTCAAGAGAATGAAGATCAGTCGGTGAACCATGTGTTCTGAATGCGAAAGCACTGACAAGACCAAGGTAACGCCACGGGTAGAGGAAATCCGCGATGTGTGAGATTGTTCAAGGGCCACAGGCAACCGTGCAAAGGCTGGAACCTGGCCTCAAAAAACTAGATGGACACAAGAAAGATACCACCCAGGACTCCAGAAGCGAATAAGAAAGGAGATCAAGCAGAAGAGGCGGGCGGCAAGAGTTGAGGCTGAGGGAAGGGCGTGGGGGAGAAGTTGATTGCGGAAGGCGGTGGGAGACCGCTGATTATTTATATCGATTAGGGTTCTTAGGCTGCTTTCGACTTGTACACTTGATTCGAATGCTTTTGTTGGTGTTACTGAAAAGACAAAGGTATTCTGGAAAGCTAAAACTTTGTATGCCATCTTGATCCACAAACACAAAGGATAAGATATTCGCAATAATCTCGAGGTCAGACGTGGACGAAGCACATCCGTATCGATACATATATACCAGTGTCTATATAGGTATAGATCTACGCAGCTACCTAGGTATGACAGAGGTGAGTGGTCGATGGTCGCTCTTAAAATCAAAGCAAGTCAGGATCCTTGGAAGGCTCTAGTCTAGTAATAGCCTTGGAGTATGGCCAACCTTGGGAATGAGCGTGTATAATAATTAGTTCCATTGTTCTAAGAGGATGAATAATCCACAGAGCCTTTCTACCTAGGTATGAAATAAACATTAGCTGAAACCGGCGATCGACAGCTCGTGAGATAGAGACATAACAAAATTTCCTGCAAATAGCATAATGAGTTTCCACTCGAGTAAAGCGAGTAAGGAGAGGAAAGGAGAAAACTCAGAACTATAGAAACCAAAGTGACCTGATGATTCCTAGCATGACGTCATGACTATATCTTCAATATCGACAGCGACCGGGCCACACACATTACACTCCAGGAAACATAGGTCATGTTCATCATCCCGGTAGCTGAAGTCCAGGTCACTCATAAAATCCCATCATGGGATCTGATTTCCCTAATACTTCGATCCAATCAAAACCGCTCCTCATCTACCATGGGGCATTTGACGCCACACCCGCTGACCTCATTCGTCACATCCAACAGGTGGGTGAAGTTGAGCCACATGGATATACACTATTTACAGTCATACGCACTTTCATTCCACTCCCACGAGATTCTTGTGGTGATAGCTGGGCGTGCTAGGCTTTGTTTCGGTGGCGAAAATAATCCCAAACGATTCGAGCCAGTTGTGCAACGCGGCGACTTGATAATTGTGCCAGCAAGGGTTGGACATAGGCTGTTGGAAGATCAAGGGAATGTGCCATTTGAAATGATCGGCTCGTACTCAAACAACAAGGAGTGGGACATGTGCTATGGGAGCCCTGGCGCAGAAATGAAAGTGCGGGAAATATCTCAACTCCTCTGGTTTAATCGAGACCTATTCTATGGAGAGGATGGCCCCGCCCTTCGTGTATATTAAGAAACCCTCGATGAAAGGTCTCAATAGCAATCGAATTAGTGATTAACACGTTCAACAAGTCTTAGGTAATTGTTAGCAAAAGACCATGTGATCTTGTGAATAAGATCCGACTTACCGAAGAACGCTAATGGAAAATGTTACCAACCAAGCAACCAGAGCGATCAGCAGTACAGACGCGAGAGCCTTTTGCCGTGTGCAAATACTATTATTCTGTGGATTGACCATCTGATTAACCTCTGATTCAGTGCAAGATCCAGTCACTTCATGCAAGGAGTCGAACGCCAAACTTAAATTGGCCGAATCAAAAACAATAAAAAACAAGTCCAATAGAATCAAGCGTGCTTTCGCAAGCGGAGGCCGTAGACCAAGAGGTTTTGAAGAATACTCGTCGAAAGTGATATAAATAATATAGACCAACGCAACAGCGTCGACAATTATGGCCATTAGTGCGGACGGTCCATTTCGATGATTAGTTTTGTCAGACAAGTGCTGGATGGAGCCACCCAGAGCTAACGCGGAGAGCGAGAAGCACCAAACAGTAAGCCGGAATACCAATGGTACAATTGGGCTTCGCAAAAGTGAGACTTGAAGGCGCTTGAACCAGATACCGCGACGGTCGCCACTTTTAGTGTGCAGCGGAAACTCTGGACTGTCACCTTCCAAGAGCGTACCGCGCCATGGATTGGAGTATTCTCCCATGTTTTCATTCAGCCATTCCGGCGTGACCTCCTTGAATTCTCCACCAGGTTCGCGCGGGTATTGTATCGTTCGAGAGAAAGTCTTCCAGCGTGATTCACGATCCCTGGAAGGTGAGTGATCCTCTAAGTCGTCTCGGTCTGGAGAATACTGCGAGTGAGATTTGGTATAAGGCGAGTGGTTGTGTTGTGCAACACATGCATCGTGAGGCTCTGAAGGCAATAGACGATCAGTTGCTGAGGCTTCATCTTCGTGATCAGGCGGAGCTTCATCGACAGATCGAATCCAAGCTGTGAAGATTTACTAGTCAGATCAAAGAGTAAAACACGAATGGTCTATTCATAAGAGACACTACAAACCAGGTAGCGTGCGCAGATTCGAATGCGCAGACTGGGGGATCTTGTGGATCGTCGGGATGACCGGAGTGTGACTCGCTGTGGCCGGCGTGGTAGACGCGCTATTCCGAACAGCGTGCGAGTGTGTCTCCAGAGAAAGATGTTTCTCTGGATGGTTTGGTGCCTTCTCAATCGTTTTCTCGGACATAATATTGCCAGAGACTTGCGCTGCGGCGTCGTTGGAGCTATTCAGGTCCATGGGCGGATCCCTAGCAAGGAGATGGTTGATTCGGAAATAGCGGGAAACGGCGATTCTTGGTCGGCATCACCAACGGCAGTGGGGCTTGGCAGGTACAATTAGTCAATTGACGAGATGGCTGGCCGTGGAAGAATTGGTAATGAGGTATGGGTCTGGAGAAGCCAAAAAGCAAGGAAGATCAAGATCGACCGATAAGTGAAACGACCTCGGAACGGCCAATGACGTTGTGCCTGAGGCCGATTAGCTCCAACGTGATCCATCCAGTGGCTCCCCTCGTTCGCAACTCCGAGAACTCGACCTTCAGGGCTCCCTGCTTTTTTGTCTCTCAAACCTCCCCTCAGCAACACCTCCTCTCGCTGCAATGCGACTTTTCCTCCTGCCGGTATCGACGCGGCGGGCCCTCATCTACGCTCGCCCACTTCGCAAGGACATCGCAAAAGAGCTATCGCTACTCGATCGAACCACCACAAAAGCTGCACAAACATGGGCTAAATGGGAGGAAGCAGAGAATGGTTGGAAGAAGCAGCTTGTCAGCTGGGGAAATCGAGTGCAACAGCGCATCCCATTTGAAGAATGGGGGCTGAAAAGCATTCCCTCTCTTAAGTCACAACAGAAAGTCGACGAGGCGCATGGGACAAAAAAAATCGATGTCCTCTATCCAGGCAATTCGGTGCGGCTAGAGAAACTCCCGAGTCTTCTGCACAAGATTTCCACAGAGCGACAAGAATTCCACAAAAGCAAGATGCGATGGAGCTTTGGACTTGCCCCATTAACAGCCCCCTTTGCGCTTGTTCCGGTGTACGTATCTCGACTCTAATGCTGCCTTGGATTTGGGAAACTTACTTTGTACCTCATGTAGGATACCAAATATCCCCTTCTTTTATATGGCATATCGAGGATGGTCCCATTGGAGAGGTTTGTCCATTGATTATGCCCTGAGATAATATCTAAATGATACTAACTGTCCGTGTGTTCCAGCATTGAACGGCTCCCGTCATCTAGAATACCTTGTTGATAAGAAACTTCTTAACCCTATTTCGCTACCCCAACTCGAGCGTTTATACGCGAAGCGCGCGTCTCAAACTCTCGATAATGCTTCAATTGATACCCCCGCGGCGGAAATGGTTGAAGGTATTGAACGAAGTGATGAGCGATTGTTGTTACAAATGTCGGATGCCAAGGAGTTGGCTACGATATTAGATGCGCCTGGATTGGCCCTGGAGGCAGAGCGGGCGATTTTTCAGGTGGGAGAACAATTGGAAGCCCAAAGAGCTCAAGAAAGGGCAAAACAGACCAACTCCAATGAGAAAAAAGACTCATAAACAAGCAAAAAATACACCTAAAATCCCCTATCTCGATCGGATTGTGGCCCGATTGACTGTACTTATAGCACATCTCAATAGACAAGACCCAACCTACTGTCAGACCAAGCATCATTGCTCATGTATTTAGAAACACTCTTTTAGCCAGGGTCCAGTGGATATTAAACCTAAGGCCATTTTGTAAAGCTCTCGTTCGGACGCTAACTGTAGGAGATAGGTATTTGTAAATAATATTTGGCATTCGTTGGTCAATACAAAGAATTCGAACAGCCTCTCATTATCACAACTAAACATGGGAAATCTCTTCGGTCTGAGCCTGTTGGAAGATATACACAGACCTCTCTTAAATGAGAGAATTAAAATTAGAGAAAATGACTTTCGCTGCTCCAAACCTTGGAAGACTGCGTGAGATTCCCAAATTTTTCATAGGCTCCAAAATCCTCACTGTTTCTTTCCGTGTCTGTTTTCGCATGCCAAAGGTCTGGGAAGATTAGACTAGGTGTTAGTTCTCTGGATTCCAGGAGAAATCTGTTCGCTTTATCATTACACTCGTTTGAAAAGAGGCATTCAGCAGTTGCCAAGATTTACCATGTATGTATGCAAATTTATATACTAAAATATGATATGGACCTCTTTCAATAAACCCGCGCCCTTTGATAGGCCACGATCATTCAACTGTCTAGAATGATAGAGCTGGGTCATGCTGGTGATGCCAGACGGCGGATCAAGCAGATCTGACGCCGACAAGGCTATACAACTAATCACAGAACTGATATACATTCCCAGTCTTCGGTTCGGGAGATTATCTTTCCATGGGCGAGACAATCAACTACTGCTGGCACATGTCCAGGCGCCAGAGCCAGAGTCCTCATGGATCGCGGCGCCCGAAACCCACAACCCCAGCCCACACTAGATGAAATTAGCTCTATTCAAGTGTCAAAACTCCAGACAGTCGAGAGGAATGCTTACAATAGCACAGGCAATGGCTAAAACAAAGACGTTCGTGATGGTCAAGATGGTCTTCTTGACATTCTTAAAGTATTGGCCTCGGTTCATGTGGAACCAGAAAATTGCAGGCAAACCAACTGTATGCAAAATTAGCTCATGAAACGAAATCGACAACGAGTAGAACCTGGGGATGTATCATACAGCTGAACCAACTTCCGAACAGTGCACTCTAGAGATGACGTTAGTTTCTGATTCAATGATTGGACCACAAGGTAAACTGAATACTTACAATGAGACTCAGTAGATCGTTGAAGACGGGGATTGACTCTGCAACGACCCACGAAACGACCCAGACCGCAAAACAAATGCCAACCCATGTGCCGATTGATAAAAGGCTACGGCTATGCAATATATCGGATCCGCGAAACATGCGCACATAAATATATTTGCAGGCAACATGGCCCAGAACAACACCGGAAAGAATGGTCTATAACCTGTTAGAGCTTGTTGCTGACATAGACCCAGTGAGACTCACGGTCGGGATGGCGAGACCCCAGGCAATCTTTTTCATCAATGGGCTTAAAGATTCAATTGCCGGCGATTTAACGTCAGGTCCGACATATTTATAGATGATCAGAGCACTGATAAGATACAAGGTCGTATCAATAATTTGGAGCATGGCCAGTGACTTGTTGAATGTCCGCGGGTCTTCCGTTTCCGACATGAAGCCAAAATAAGCAACATGAGCGACTGAATAAATGCCATCGTTAATGATCCATCATGGTAGTAGCACTTATTTTTGTCATTGATAAGGTTCGTAAACATACGGTAAGCGAAAATGATGTTGGTCACAGCCAGAAAGCCTTCTCGGAAGCTGACGTGGGTCGTGGCTTGGTTCATGACAGGGCCTTTGCTTTCAACACCCACAGTGACCATGGTGATAATAACAGCGATAAATACACTCAAGAATGCTGTGCATATGTTAGATCTAAAATTCGGAAATAAACACGGCCAATGATATACTCACAAATGACCGACATCCAATAAACCTTGTTCATGGTGCGAGGCAGAGCGCCCAAGAAGCAAATAATCAAACCAACAACGCCAAAGACCAGTGTACAGGTGCCATGGTCTGTCAGAGCATTCATGAGGATGTTAAACATCAAAATATTGCTGGCCATGAGAAATATTAGAAGCAGCAACTGCCCGATTCCCATTAGCTCGCGCCCAAAGCTCCCCATCAGTAGTTCACCTGCATCTCCCATGCTATGGATCTGGGGATGACGAAGTTTAAATTGGCCAATTTCATAGCCAGTGTACCATGATAGAGCAGAAATAAAAACAATCATGATAGCAGCTCTGTCGCGTAATGTTAGTAACATTTCACTTCCAGGTGTCTATCAGACAAAAAACATACGGTGCCATTCCGAGAGTCGCAACTGCTGAGGGAAGAGAGAGAATTCCCACCGAAACATTCTCCGCGATCATGACTGAAGGCTCAGTTAGCAATTGGGACTGATACACAAGAAGCTTTGAGTCACTCACGCATTCCGCAGTGCCTACGGGGCATTGTTAGCATTGGTTCATTTTGTAAATCACATACTGTGAAGAAGTATACTTACCACCACTGCATAGTCCGATACTTGACCTCGGCCTTATCTTCGTTGCCAAAAGGCTCCAACTCGTCCGCCGATAATGGTTGATCCACATCTTTTTTCAGAGATGCATCACCAACCGATTTCGCCTCTACGGCGTATGATTCTTCATCAGCCATTGCCGAATGCGACTGATCTCTTCAGACCAATGCTTGTGAAAAGACCGACGTTATCAAGAGTGACCAGACATAAAAGCCAAGAAAAAACTCTGAGTTGGCTCCGGGGAACGATGTGGAGCATGGACAACTTCCGCCTGCGGCATGGCGGGCTTGAATGTGGGCCAAAGGGGAGAGGGTGGAGGGCGTATTGATAAAACGGATTGCTTGCATGGGACAGGGCGCCCGGGACCTTATGCAGTAGAGTGGAGATTCAATAGAAAGTTTTAGCCAATGAAAGCTCCGTGTGAGGTATCAACCAGGGCAAAATACTATCACGTGACTGTAAATAATGCTTAAATACCGTCAGAGCCGCGTAACAAGGCCGAAATCGGATGCGAAAAACCTTAATCCACTACGGTGTACTAGGTAGGGTAAGCACTTTACCATCTTTCTCCTCTTCATCCAGTTTCACGATCTACAGAATCTACGATACAGCGAGAAATTCTTGGTAATCTCTTGCTGCCTAGGCATATTCATCCTATTTCTACCACTTTACAATCTTGCTATAGTCTAATTAAAACCTTCTCCTGCCTGGAAACGAGGCTATTCCCTAAGTCGAAGGAGCCAAAAAAGATCAAGTAGTATGTGCTAGCGATGAAAGCAACTGGAGTTCCTAGCCCACATGATGTATCAATACAAGCTTGGCCAGCTTCCCACATTCCACAGCCCTCTCAGGTTGGCAAAGGGGTTCTCGATCTTCCCTAGGGAAGCGGCCATTACGGACTGAGGCATCCCGCTTATACCTAGGTATAGATAACATGTAGCTAAGGAGATTGGTGATCAAGAAGAAAAGGTCGAAAATACTGAGCGCGGTTTAACAAGCACAGGTCTATGTTGTGAATTCTATCTCTCAGAATCTACGTATAAAAATCTAGATAGTTTTTCACCATCGTTCATTCATTTGTCCCTGAATCTTTTCCCTCTAAGCCTTCTTCAGTTCTCAGTTGAATAAATACAATTTTTGAATATATCCAAGGATGGTCTTAAAATACAACAAAACTCAATGTTCTTCAAACGTAGAAACCAATCCCTAAAGACTATTCAGTGTGTTGTTCTATGGAGCAGCCTCTTTCAAACCAAGCAGAAAGACCTCATTCGCAGAGGTCTCTTTCCAGAGTTGTACTAGGTGGATCTATTCGGTAAATGACATTAGCAGTATTGAAGTATCCCTCATACTCGATGTCATCTCCATCGACATCATAATGATAATGCCCACCTCCATTCTTTCCCATTGGATCAACCCCGTGAGCATGATCCAATTTGAGGCCTATTTTATTGCCGGGGTCTGCAGAATTTACGACCGCGAGACATACGATTGGGCCTTCGCAATCGTGGTAAGTTAAAAACTCAGTAAAGTCTTTGAAATCCTTAAACTGAATATTCCCTTCAGCTGGAAATTCAGGCATGACATGGAACTTCGCCCTGCCTGATTTGATCAAGAATGTACCTCCTAGGCTGATAGTCCGGTTGCCTCCGTAAATCTCATAGAGTGCCTTTTGAATACACTCCGTAAAGCTTCTCTCAGGTCCTTTTCTACCACGAACACTAATCCTGAGAACAGGACCTGGTTCTCCAAGTGATCCAAAAAGATTGGCCATAATAGCGCAGTTGTGGGTTGGGCTATTTTTGATGCAAACTGAATCCTTATTATCGAGGTGAGCAAAGCGGGTTTTATTTTGGACATTCTTCAGTCCTTCTTCCCAACTAAAGCTGGGACAAAGCTCAGCATTCTGACCAACAGAGTTGAATATCCCTGCACTAGCACCCAATAACGAGCCCTTTTGAGAACTCATCTCCATTGCCTCTGCAATTTTCGGCAGCGGAAACACCTTATCCAGCAATGGCGTGGGAAAGAGATTGGGTTGACCACCAATATCCCCAATCTTCTCTTGACCTGTCAGACCCTCGCTCGCAAGGTAAAACGGTGAATCCCGAAGATCAGGGCATGAAACAACATCGACGCTTGCTTGTTCAAAGTTCCGAGCCAGTGGTCCTTCGAGCTTGTCGGCAAGTTCCTCGAGGCTCGGAGGAGAAATCAAATGCTTCTTAGTATCCATGACGCTTTTCCAGGACTTGGTATTGACTCTGGATTGATGGATAGCTTAACAAAAGAGAAGGGGCAAAATGTGAAAGAAGTTCTTCCTCGGGATTGAGTGCCAGACAGAACGATAGGCAGAGAGTCCCGCCGCTGATGCCACGACGCTAGGAAGATGCAATATTTCCAGAAATGTTTGTCAATTTAATCTATCTATGCAACTTATTTACCCCGCCTGGCCGGAGAGACGACTTGGCTCCCCGGACCAATACTTCTAGTTCCAAAGGATCAACATCTCGGATAGTTGGCCGTGCGGGGGATAATTGCGGAAAGAAGCCGTATTGATGTAGATGAAACCGACAAATTGACTTCTTTTGAGTGGCACGATTCGGATATTTATAGACGGGCAAAACGCTATGTCTGTCAGATTTCTTTGTTCATTACGGTTCAAGATCAGTTTGGAGTTCACACAACCTCTCTTCTCGTCATGGCCACACCACCTCCAGTGCCCGAGGTTTTCCCCATTTACCCAGACCTTCAAGGCAAAGTTGCATTAATTACAGGTCTTGGGCAAGTTGGACAATCAAATAGCAGTCTGTGGGGTAATGGGGCAGCTACAGCGCGCCTGCTGGCTCGCAATGGAGTCAAGATCTTTGGTTGCGATCTGAGGCTCGAAGCAGCAGAGCGTACTAAGCAACGTATCATTGAGGAAACTCCAAATGCCACGATAGACGTCGTAGCTGCAGATGTCATGAGCCCAGAAAATGTCAAACAACTTGTCGAGGCCGCTGTACAGAAACATGGGAGGATCGACATTCTTATCAACAACGTCGGTCAAACTGCCGCTGGAAATCCAGCTTCAATGTCAGAAGAGCTCTGGGCTCACCAGCTTGATATCAACCTGACATCTGTATATCGTCTTTGCCACCACGTTCTACCTATCATGCAAAGTCAAGGAGGCGGTAGTATCATCAACAATGCGTCGATTACTGGATTGAGGTACATTGGTAAACATCAGATTGCATACGCATCTGCCAAAGCTGCCGTCATCCGATTTACTAAAGCTCTTGGTGTTATGTATGGCAAGGAGAATATTCGCTGTAACTGCGTGGTGCCTGGTCTGATGTACACGCCCCTTGTGGACAACTTTGCGCAGAGTGACGATCCAGGAGATCGTGAAGCAGCCAAAAGAATCATTGACCATAATTGTCCGATGGGCTGGATGGGTACTGGAGAAGACGTTGCAAATGGTGTTGTCTGGCTCACGAGTGGTGCTAGTCGATATGTTAACTCGCATGCTCTCGTTATCGACGGAGGAATCACAGAAAGCACTGGAACAGGGTTTCTTGCTTAATAAAACTCTTCTAGGATAAGCCCAAAGCCCCACTTTGCGAAATTGATTATTGTACCTTAAAGTATTCCTGGCTCTGAGACCAGCTTAAAGTTGAGGTACAAGAAGTATGAACTGTATTGACGATCTCGGCCTGGAGCAATTGCTACGACTCCCGAGGTTGGTTTTACGTCGGTGATATTATAATCAGCCTTTTCAAAACAAAGACAATTATACGACCAAATAAGGTATTACAGTTAAATTAGTAGATAGAACAAAACCGCCATATCGGCATCAATAGAATGATCAAGTCTGGAGTAAACAACGATGACCTCAGACCCCTGAAGGCGGAGCAGCGGGTCTCCACCACCAACGCCCAAAGCCGCCCCAGCCTCGACCTTGACCAACTCCCATTCACCGACCATGGCGACCAAAAAGATTGAACAATGGGAGATCGAGCGCTACTGGGAGATTTTCGCCTCCCTGGCGAACGGCCAGACCCACCTGAACAGCTCCCAGGCCGCCTCCGTTCTGCGCAACAGCCGACTGCGCGATGACCAGCTCGAGAAGGTCTGGGACATTGCGGATGTCGACGGCGACGGCGAGCTCGATTTCGAGGAGTTCTGTGTTGCCATGCGCCTGGTTTTTGACCTTGTCAATGGCGTGAGTACTTGATCTATCCCTCCTCTCTCCCCTTCCCCTCCCTGCCCCTCTCCGCCAACATCTCTGGATCAGCACTGACGTGGCGGTGCAACAGGAGCTACAAGAAGTCCCAGCAGTGCTACCAGACTGGCTTATCCCAGAATCCAAATCACATCTCGTTCATGCAACGCGAGCAATAGGTGGCCACCAGGAACAGTTCGAGCGGATAGAGGATGAGGACGATTCGCTGGGCCTAAAGGATGGATTCGATTGGTACATGAAGCCGGCCGATAGATCAAAGTATGAGGAGATCTACAACACAAACAGGGACAACCGTGGGCAGACCACCTGTGAGCTTCCAGCCCCCCCGCCCGGACAAATTCATATCAAAATCTAGACGGCTAATGCCCTGACCTCCAGTCGAATCTCTAACACCCCTCTACGACTCCCTCGACGTGCCCGACACCGACATCCGCTCAGCCTGGAACCTCGTAAACCCATCAGCCTCTCCAGCCATCAACAAAGACGCAACCCTTGCATTCCTCCATGTCCTGAATTACCGCCACGAGGGATTCCGTATCCCGCGCACAATCCCCGCTTCGCTCCGCGCCTCCTTCGAACACAATCAGATCGACTACCAAATCGACAACAACGCCCGTCCCGCCCAGCGCTGGGGCGCAGAAGGAAACACAGAGACAGCAACGGGCCGCAAGGCCAAGTTCGGCGACACCTACCTCAGCCGGCTGGGCGTGGGCGGCAAGGGCTCCTATCAGCCCAAGGGTACTGATTTCGGTGAAACAGTGCAGGATGAGGAATGGGAGAGGGTGCGATTGCGCCGAGAGCTGGTAGAGATTGAGGAGAAGCTCAAGGCTGCGAACCAGGCATCCGAGTCACGGCGGGATCGGCCTCGTAACGACGGTGGCCCGAACTGGGTGCTCGTAAAGAAGGAAGCATTACAGCTTTTGGAGTATAAGGAGCGGGAATTAAAGGAATTACGTGAAGGCACCGGACGATCAAAGGACGGACAGAGTCTTGAGCGTTCGAGGGAGGACGTCAACACTGTTGGTGAGCAGGTCGAAGGGCTTAAAGCTCATTTGTCTTCTCGCAAGTCTATCCTGTTGGATCTAAAGCATCAGATTGAGGATGAGAGGGCTCGACGATAAAGGGTTTGGTCGCATGAACTTTGGGCTTGATAGTTGTATATTGTTGGTTTCTGATTGTTTCTTCGCATATTTACTTACCCTTTTATCTCCCACATCACTCTTATGTATAGCCATAATCCTAGAACAGGCGCTGGACGGGGTTCTTATTCCGAAAGTCGAGCACAGTACGCGAATTATCAGGCCACATCCTTTCCTGCTTGGACCACGCTGATGACAAGTTGTTATCTTGCTCGTGATATCTAAAAACCAAGCTACTTCATTACTAAAGCGCCTCATTTCTCTCCTTGGGGCTCCATGGTATCTTAGTAACCTCCTGTATGATTCATCGCATAGGATCCGATTCGAACAACATTCTAGGTATGCTATACCTAATAATCCGAGTCTGTTCCAGTCTAGAAGAGTAGACGGCTATTAGTACCAAAGTTGGTAGGATAGGTCGGAGGAGAATACATAGTAAAGCTGATCAAGGAATTAGAATACAGGAGTGCTGAAGTGGCCTGGAACAGGTCATTCAAGTTTCCCCATGTTGTATGTTAGCAAGTTTGCGCTAACTCGTATCTTACAAATTGATTCTCTGTCCTGCAAACGTCTTGTGCGAGGTACTATAATTAAGCAAGCGGATCCCCCCAAGAGCATAACTCTGAGCCTGGGCATGAAATGAGTATTAAATCTAGACCAACGCCTCTACCAGAACACCACCCATGATGACCACCACGCGAATGAGAGCGACGCCGGACACGGAAAGAAGGAAAATCACATTTTGGAAGATCAGCCCATGAGTGTCTCGCTCCCATCGGTCTTGGTTTCAACCGCAACGAAGGCATCTCCAGTTCGATCCAGGCCCTTCGCTGCACGCGTATATGCGTCTTCACTGCGGTCTGTCAAGATCCCGAGATCTTTGTCGGAGAGGATTGAGGTTCCAACATCGAAACGCTCAAACTCGTCCTCACCGAGGGCTTTTCGAATATCATCGATATCTTGCGAATTGGAGTTAGGGTCAAGAAGCGAGCGGAACTTGCCCTTCTGAATGACAAGTCGCTCTAGACGCCGCTTCGCATCTGCCTTTTCTAACAAAGTTTGTTCAACTGTGCCCTTTGTAGCAAGACGGTACACAATAACAGGATTCTTTTGTCCAATGCGGTGAGCGCGATCTTGAGCTTGGAGGTCTTGCTGTGGATTCCAATCCGAATCAAATAAGATGACAGTATCGGCTGCAGTGAGGTTGATACCTTGTCCCCCAGCACGAGTACTGAGGAGGAAGATCTTGAAGTCCGGATCTTTGTTGAACGCATTAATTTGCTCTTGGCGGTCAGATTGTGACATAGCACCGTCGATACGGCAGCAATCCCACGATCGAAGAGTAGTGGCCCATTCTGCAATGATGTCAAGCTGGACTTTGAACTGAGAGAATATCAAGATTTTGTGGTTTTTTTCCAGCAGAGAGGGAACTAGTCTGTCCAAGAGCTGCATCTTTCCGGACGCAGAGACGAGAGACTCATCAACATCCTCTTTCCAAGGCCAGTAGAAGTTGTGTGGCGAGTTACAAGCCATGCGGGCTTGCATAACTGGATTTTGCATCTTCTTGTGACCAATTTGTTTTTCTGTGAAATTGTTAGCTTGCCACTGTTTCAAATGAGTCTTGAGAAAACTGACTTGCTAAATCCAGAGTCTGCCTCTGCCGTAGCTCCTCCAGCTCCATATCATCGAGTTCGGACTCTTCCTCCTCATCATCCAGCTCTTCGCCGCGGTCAATCTTCCGCAGTCGCGTGTCGAACTCTCTATCACTCATTTCTTTGTACGTCTTGACTGACCGGCGGCGACCAGCTTTAAACTTGGGAGATTCCACTTTCTTCTTTTTAACAGGAGATTCCGACTCACTACTCTCACGGCGACGCTTTTTCCCGTGTGTTGTGTCGTTTAGAGCCTCGTTTTCTTTGTTGATACGTTCAACTGCCTTTGCCTCGAGATGCTGACGACCAGTCCCATTGAGAATTTCGCGGTAGAGATCCTTTTGCTCGGCTGACATAGGCGCATACAAAATATACTCACGCTTCTTAGGTAGCGAGTGTTCCACGTCAGTTTTGACACGGCGAAGCAAAAACGGCTTCAGAATTGCATGCATGCTGGAAATCAAGTTGCGTTTCCGCTTCTCGATGGTTTCTGCTTGTCCATCGTCATCAAGGACGGACGAGAAATCAAACCAACTCTGGAAACTATCCAGATCGTTGAAGACATCAGGTAACAGAAAATGAAGTAAAGACCATAGTTCCGAAATGTTGTTCTGCAACGGAGTTCCGGTGATTAACAGTCGATTAGCAGAGCGGTAAGTAAGTAGTTCTTTGATTAATCGGCAATTCATATTCTTGAGGCGATGGCCCTCGTCCTGAAGACTGGTTAGCATCGATCTCAGGCGTAAAATCTCCGCGAGCCCAGCGAAAACTCACCACGATGATATACTGCCAATCGTACTGGCCCAGAAACTTTCTGTCGTTCATACATATCTCATACGAAGTGCATACAACGGGAAAATCCGCTTTCTTCTGATTTTTGACATTCATATGCAGCCTGCGTATGTTCGCACGCTCATCCTTGTTGCCATGGTACTTGACTGCATTAATACCTGGTGTCCAACGCTTGAACTCCTCAATCCAGTTTCCGACTGTACTGAGAGGGCCAGCAATCAGAAAAGGCCCGTTGCTGTTTGACTCTTTCATATGGGCAATCATGGAAATTGCTTGTACAGTCTTTCCAAGACCCATCTCGTCAGCTAAGATACCACAAAGTCCGTTCATCCATAGTGTCTTCAGCCATTCAAGGCCCTCCAGCTGGTACTTTCGCATAATACCACCGGAAACTAGCTTGGGCTGCTGCATTGCCACCAAGTCTTGTTCACCGAGAGCCGTGGGATTTGCTTCATATTCATCCGCGGCTTGCACCAGGGCCTCTTGTACAGTGGGGTTGTTCTGCCCAACCTCGACGTCGGCCTTTTTAAAAAAGTTTGTAATGGACATTGCCTTTCCTGTGCCTTTCTTTGGACGACCGCGCTTCTTCTGACTCGAGGTATCTTTATCCGTATTAGTGTCTTCTGCAATTGAATCTTTGGCGGGAGTACGGCGTGATTGACGACGCTGTAAAGGTTGCTCTTGTGCCTTCGGTTTTGCTGTAGCATCGCTTTGTTGTTGAGACGCACGTTTCTGGGCCTCTTCTTGCTGATTCCGCATTTTCTCTGACATGATGGAAGCAAAAACCTCCAAGGGTGTTAGAATTAGAGCTTATGAAGAGCAAATGACTATTGTCTTACCTGGCTGGTCTGCAAGAGCGACATCAGTGCCTTGGCTTGGTTATCCATACCCTCCACATCCTGCAACTCCCCAGCTTCCGCCGGTTCGGGCTCGGTAGAATTGGCTTCGGCACTAGCACTCTTGCTCAATGTATCATCATTGGCTTCATCGCTGACAGGCGATGAAGGAACCGTGGACTCTGGGTTATGGGTGGCCGTGGGGGAGTCCACTGTCGACGGCGCACTAGACATTACGGATATGGATTGCCTTAGAGGACGACAGCAGAGCCCTGGAAAGCAATATTTGATAGAGATGTTGGAGATGAACAATTAGAGGCCGAAGAAAGGAATGTATGCTCGTGTGTTGCGGAAGTACGGAGTAAAGGGTGTAGATAAGGGAAAGGTGAGGATATTCGAGAGGCGATGGTGTGTATTTCAGCCCAGAGATCAAATCGGAATGATAGACCCGAGGAGGATCCCAAGGGCCAAGCAAAGGCAATAGCGACGTCGTCGAAGAGCTGGACAATGAAGCCCCGAAGCGCGCGCCGCGGATTTTCGCGTCGACGCACAGACCAAGCGTAAATGGCCACAATTACGTGGATCCGCCACTCGCAATCGAGATCGATCGTACCTGGAAACAGGGAACACGGAACAGGGATGATCATGCATCAAGTGCTTGATGTGTCCCGTAATGGCGACGTATCTGACTACCTCTGTCCTGCATATAACACATCTAGCTTGGTTTTCAACCCACAGTTAACTTAGCCCAACATAAGGACAATTCACATACTTCTACATCGCGAAGCAGCACAGATATCAAGATCTGAATAACAATAAAGGAGTGTCATTGAATACTGTTACATGTTTGTGAAGAATCAATCTGGCCTTTTGCTGTTTGCACATTTCATAGTAGATCTCAACAAGGCCCGAAGAAAAGCGGGATCAACATAACATCATTCCACATTTAAGACCTGTCTTCATCTGCGTCAACCTTTTTGGGATCCTTCTTACCCCTCTGGTTTTTCTCGACCGTGAATTCCATTTGTTTCGTCTGTTCTTTTCGTTCCATTTCGTGAAAAGCCCCTGAATTTGTCGAGTCTGTGGCAGAGTTCGACCTTTCATCGATCCAGTCTGAATTAAGCCACTCACCCATCACCTTCTCCATAAGCGGATCGCAACCGCCACTGTTCTCGATAGCTGATTTCAAGCGCGGAAACCCACTCCAGTGCTCTGTGAAAAAGTCATCCAGTATCGGAAATGACTCGTCTCGCGTAAAAACATCCACCGGGAGGAGCGCCGAATGACCAGTGAACAAAGAGCCCGCACGCATCGGCGAACGACGTATTTTCTGCATCTCCTCGTCACGCTCCTCCTCTTCTTCCCGGCGATCCCTCTCACGTTCACGAGCCCTCATTGCTTCGGTGCGTGCTTCCTCGATTGCCTCCTGAAACCGTTTTTGTGCAATAGTGTGATCAATGGCAAAAATGGGCCACTTGGAGACCAATAACCGGGTCACTGGCATGGGGTCCTCGTGTGGAAGCTGTCGCTTAGCTGTCAGGCTTATATCGGCGAACTTCAGGGCCGGACGCTCAGAACAAGTGCACATGGGGTTGCTGGGTAAGCGAGTCGGGGTATCATCCAGTACCTCGCGGATGGTTTCGACTTGGCCCTGAAAGACGGCTGTTCCTGCACTAGCTAGGGGGTGTATGTAGGGAACTGTCTGGTTCAATCTGTGGGGGGCTTCCGGCCCAGAAGACTGGTCTTGGGCTTCTTGGAAGCGAATGCTTGACTTGGATGCTCCTTTGCTAAAGCTTCTAAATTTTTGATGAACGTGGGCACTGTTGGTCCCATAAGAGTTTGGAATAGCAGCTGAGCGAGTTGGGTAATATCTGCGCCGTTCATGCTGTCTTTCATTCGAATCATTCCGCAAACATAAGTCTTGTGGGTTAACGAACGTTCCTTCAGCTGGTCCCCGATATTTATGGAACCCTCGTGTCCGTGGGTCGTTGGCTCTGGCGGGAGGAATTCCTGAATATCGAGTGCGTGTGCAGAGCTGGGCCCGCTCGGCCTCACATTTAGCTATCAAGTCCTCTTTCCATTTGAACACCTCTGGCGCATAAATGTTGGTTTCATCTTCGTCTTGTTGTTGCAGTTCCACCATACCATGACTCCAGTCTCCAGCGAATGATTTGGGGAGGCCTCGTCGATTTAGAAACTGTCTGGCAGCTAGGACATCTGCTGCTTGACACATGAGAAGGTCATGACTTTCAGAAAAGCTATCCCGAAGAACTTTCAAAGTGTTCCGTGTGCTCCTACGAAGAACAAGCTGGTGGGGCACGCTGTGACATTTGATATCGTCACTGTTGTCAAAGGATAATAGATGCTGCAGCTGAGAATTTCGCATCTTTGCTAGATGAGTATTCTCTCGGCGTATCTGCTTATCCCGTGATCTGGCGTAAACTCTAAACTTTCTGGCATCCTCATCTACCAAATCAAGTTTGGCAATGTATTTTTGGAAATTTGACGTCTGCTTGATGTTTTGAACAATCTCCACTTGAAGAGCGGGATGAATGTCGTTCCAAGATGGATTGGGAATCTATCATGTTCAATGTGAATTAGCAACTCCCCGCCTAATCTGGTCCTTCAACGCATACCTTTGCACCCAGCACCTCTGAGGCGTCCCTCGGCTCATCCAAATCACTATCCTCAAACATGCGAGCGCTATCATCCCCAGACAGCGAAGCAAATATTTCCATATTCTTGACATAGACAGGGTTCGACTCATTGTTGCTGGCCACATAATTGTCCAGCTGGCCTAACGGCAGAGAGGCGATTGGATCATCGGGCTTGGAATTGACAGACCAATCCGTTATGCAGGTAGCATCAGGCGACTCGACAGGCCTCTGCCCAAATCCTAACGACGGGAAAGCCACCGAGGGCAATGTGGGATCAAACGGGACAGAAGAAGGCTTTGCAGGCACTGGACGATGAAATTTATTCGACACAACCGGCTGCACGCTCTTCGGTTTCTTGGTAGCTTTCTCACGGGCAGCTCGGATTGAATGGTAAAGCGCTGAGTCCATTGGGTCGACTTCTGCTTCACCAAATCGCGCTGGTGCGCGAATCGTCGAGCGAAGTCTCATGCGGCTGCTCATGCTTGCTGACAGACGGCGAGGTGCAATCTAGGTTGGTTCCTTATCGTATCTGACTCACAAGACACTTAGCGAGACAACTCGACTTCACAGGCGAGTTCAATTCGGTTCAAGTGAGGTATTTCGGAAGTTCGTGAATGATATTGGCTTCATTAGACCAGAGGACTGCCCGGGTCGCGAGAGACTGGTGAATGATTCCAGGACAGGCCAATATGATGATGAAAATTATCAAAAGGCTGATATGAGCAAGTGGGAGGATGTGTCAGGAAGAAGAGGGAGTGAGGTAAGTTGGTAGATCCATGTGTTTACATCTCTCAGTTGTCGTTGCCTTAGGTTGTCCACTAGACAAACACTGTGGCCTGTTTCAAGAACAAGAGGAAAACAATAATTTAAGTCAGTACGTAGCCATATAGCAAATACGCTGGCTATGAACGCGTCGCTGCTGAACAATGACATATGGTAGGCCAAGCCCACCGGGTATTTCCCTTTATTGTGAATTAAAACTGGTCATCACATACACCATAGGCAGCTATCTTCGTAGCAATATTGAAGCTACCTTTCCTATAGATAATAGATATCATATCGAAGGGAGAAGTGGAAAAAATAAGCAAAAAGCAAAAACAAAAAGCAGATCGTATCATTCATTAGTAAGATCATCACCACCTAAGCGAGGACACGGTCCTCAAATGGTGCAAGAGGTTTGCGAGCAGCTAGGCCATCTTCATCATCAATATCCATATCGGCATAATCTGCCTTAGCATCTTCCTCTTCGCGGTCCAGGAAGCTGCGCTTTCGATTTAGGAGTTGTGACATCGGTTCAAGGTTAAGCGTTGGGATTTCGATAGGACCGCTAGTGCGCCTCGTACATTCGACATCGCGCTTCGCTTTCAAAATTGCTTCGAAGGAAAAGAGAATACTTCTCATGGAGTCGTCGATCGAAACACAGTATCTGTTGTCCTGAACCATGCGGGTTGCAGTGGGAGCATCTTTATTCATCATGACCATGATGTAGGCGACAGCCACCGCAGCCGAGCGGTCATTCCCTGATTCACAGAATATAAGTACCTTTTTCCTTGCTGGCTCAGATGCAGAAATGTTTCCGTTTGGAGCGTTGAAGGCATTCACGGCACCATCCATACCAGCGAGATGGTCGTTGATGCGTCTGATAGCGCGAGGGAACGAGGAGATTAGCTCCTGACCGTCCAAGACATCGATAGTATCAGCCTGGATCCCTAGCTCATCAGCAGCTTTCTGACCCGATACCAAGCGTGCGTGTGCAGAATGGGTGTTGCGAATACCGAGAAGCAGGGTAAACCCCCGCTCACGGAGGGTGTCTCTGTCACGCAGTGCGGATATTGGACCGAGTGCCAGGAATGGGAGAACGAGTTGAGCATCGCGTCGCATCTCGTAGTTCCATTGACCGGAGTTAAAGCGACGCGTAAAACCATCCAGGTGTGCACGGCTGAAGAAGTCGGGAGGAGTAAAGTCGCCGTCAGCGAATTGATGATTCGCTTGGCAGAATCTGTTGTTATCCACAATCACGGTCTCGCTGTGGTTTGGAGGTGGAATTGGATCAAACAAATGAACCACATTTGGGGGATGAGACGACTTTGGGATGGTTGAGTATTGTTGAGTTGCTGTGTAGCCTGCATTCCCGTTAAGAGACATTGGTACCTCCGAAGAGGAGGGGCCTCTTGACATGATGCGAGATTGAGGTAGATAGCTCGAGATAGATAATGTAAATTATCCGGATTTAGAGTGTAATAGAATGAAGGATTTGAAGCAGAAAATAGTAGGTATTATCAAGGCTCTAAAAGCTCACGAAGGTGGTTGTCATTCCCAGATACGCGTAGATGCGAAGGATTGGAGTCGCAACTCGTCAGCCCCGTGAACCCCACCGCCCACTTCCGCTTAGTTTGGTCCCAAAACACGGTGTTCGAAGGCTCACAAACCTATGCGCCAGGACTCAATGGCTTCAAAAAGGCCGAGAGGAGCTATGGCGGGGTTGCATCGATGGATTAGTAAGAAGCCCGGAAAGGCCCACTGTGCAGGTTCCCAAAGGTTCCAGGGCTTATTGTGGAATCCAACGCCATTCGTCCTCTGGTGCGGCTCTTCTAAGCTTGTGTTCTTCCCCGGTTTCTTGCAGACCCTGTCCTTTGTATCTTCCCATATTCATGCTCGCAAGAAGTAGATAGTCGTCTTCGAATATTCACTGTTTGGCCTTTCCAATCTAACTCGTGGACTTCCGACTTTGACAGTCTATGACCACTCCTCCTAACTTTAAACGGCGGGGAGGAATGCAACGTCATCCATTGGCTAGCGTCTACGTCGGCCTTGATGGCCCCCGTCATATTCCAATGTTTGCTACATAATCAGGCATGTATTTCTAGGTGTGGTTTCTAGCTGGATTTACGAGGCGATCGAAATGATATCATATGATATACGCACTGTGGCGCATGGACACGCTATAATCGTCTAGGATCCTGTATGATGTGGAGTCACAATACATTGGTCACTCAAGCAGTAAATAGTCAGTCCCGTACGAGCTTTATGAGTCACCTAAACAGGCAACAGCAAAGCCGTAATGATCACTGTATCAATGGAAGTGCGGACCACACACTCGTGTGTCATGACACACTAGCGCTTCATCATCTCTTCGATGATATGTTAGAAATATCGTCACTCGCTTCAATCGGATCGACTCTCTTTGGAGTATGTCTAAATTAAAGCCCATCTGAGAACAACGCAATAGCCATCCGTAGCTTGAAAGACAAGTGTTTGACTGTTACTATTCTTCGTTTCTTGCAAGTTGCAACACTAGTTTGCATGGTGCGCTAAATTAGTTTATAATATAGATCCCGAGAGGTCTACGAAATCAAACTTCGAGGCTTACACATAACGGGGAATTCTTTTGGCAATTTTGCGAACAAGAAAACAAAGGTCCAAGGGCTTGTTTCGTTTCTTGAAAAGGTCTATTGTGTATAAAGCGGCGTAAGAGCGATCCTCTTTATAAGGAATCACCCACATACACTTGGAACGATTTAACCAAATTCTACCATAAATTTTCATTGTTGGCCCGTATCATGAGACACAGACTGAAATTGCACACAATTCCAATACTTCATAAATAACCTTCATCAAAACCAAGGCATGGGTTATCCAAAGATATATTTATGGATAGACCCCATAAATTTTTCACTGGCCGAGCACATTGGAAGACTAGGTACTTCCAACCTTGGAAAACCCCCTGGTTCAAATATTGGCTCTCCCCCTTTCTTACCTACCTAGGTAGCTACCTAACTAAGTATGAACGAAATCAAAACTTGAGATCTACCTAGAATTCATTTTACTCGGGAGTTTCAGACCAAGCCCCAGAATTTATCAAGCTACATATTTCCTTGGTCAATTGTGTGCATTTCCCAACATGTATCACCCCAGTCCAGTCTTCATTTCTCATCCGCGCCCGCGGCTTCTGAGAGCCCTCAGACCAGTACTGGATGACGCATGGCGCGTCCTTCAACATACAGATGCCCAAATATCTCGGTCAAGGTTCTCTTCTAATGAGCCACTTGCACGTCTTAGTTCTGATGATAGAGTGCGTCTGATTAATGAAATTCGAACCGAGAGAGAAAGGACAGATCGTGGTTTTATGAATTGCTACTACGTCTTCGCCTCATTGGTAGCAACAGTCCGCTCTATAATGATTATCATGCCAGACAACCAAATGGACCCCCAGATTATTATCGCATTGCAAGGCATCATCCGGCCTATTATAAAAGAGGTGGATGACATGGAAAGACAAGGAGGAGTTACGGACTATCTTGAAGGATCAGCGAGGGATTCGATCGATGGCCTTCTGCAACTGGCAATGCATGATTTTGAGGCACCAGGGGCATACGCTCATATACTTCAACGAGCAGTAGAGAACCTCAGAGGTGAAGGGGATCTTTTAGTAGGTCAAGAAGTGTGGGATCTAGCAATTTTTAGGCCTCCACCGGATATCTCTTTCCCTGATTTTTGGGAGGAGACTGCGACCAATGCAGAAGTCTTCCTCAACTTTCCCCAGAGGACTACCGATGAGGCGAGAGATTGCACTTTGTGCCTAGAACACATGCCTCAAGGCACCATTGCAACTTTTCTCCCCTGTAGTCATTGGTTTCATCCTTTGTGTATTGACTTGTACTTGAGGTGGGCACTTGGCCAGTGTCCACATTGCCTCCAATATGTCACTGAGCGAATCCATATACAGAATATGACTCGGTTGAATGCTCAAGACCGCGAAATGGCTAGGGTGGTCCTTGATGATATGCATAAGAATGGAGGATCTGCCTCGCCCTCGCCCTATGTGCATGATCCAATACCTAGGACTGGTTTATGGGAACTGTCTAGCACAAAGATTGATCGAGGAATTCCAATTTCACCTCCATCTTCTACCAGGACCAGTCCAGTCCCGGCTCGTCCTTTGTGGCCATCGCCAAGTACAGAGTCTTCTGGGGATACAGAGTCTTCTAGCGACAAGGAGGTTCCCCCAAGGTCAAAGAGTCTTGAGTACCGACGCCCAGACCAAGCACCTCGAATTTCGTATCCCAAAGACAAGAAGCGCAAAAGCGATAATTTGCCTGAGTCTGAAAGACTGGCCAAGTCAATCCAGACTGCTTATAGATCTCCAGAAGATATCCCTTTACAGGATAGTTCTTCATCGAGTAGTTCTTCATCAGATAAATCTCTTTCAGATAGATCTTCAGGAGGCATCCCTTTGCCGGTTAACTCTTCATCAGATAAACATCCATCAGAAAAATCCCTACGGAATAGTTCTTCATCAGATAGCTCTTCAACAGGTAGGTCTTTATTAGGTAAGTATACAACAAATAAGCTACTGACAGATAGACCTTCAACAGACACTACATCATTTACAGCTTACTTTAATAAACTCTTTCCACTAGAGAGACCTCTATCAGACAGACCGCCATCAGATAGACCTCCGTCAGAGAGACCTCCGTCTGAGAGACCGCCATCAGAGAGACCGCCATCAGACAGACCTCCATCTAGCAGACCACCGTCAGAGAGACCTCCGTCAGAGAGACCTCTATCAGACAGACCGCCATCAG